>PVKN010009314.1:0-23932 GCA_004027915.1 Capromys pilorides
TTAAGACTTATGCTTGTTTCTTCTGAGTTCTTGCTGGCTTTCTTAATTCAAATCTTGCTGTATGTTAAAATTTTTCCTCCAATATCTAATACCTTTAGCTGTTTACTTACATGTTTACATACATTCAAAGGCAAGATGCTCAAATACTGGTTTTCTTTTCCACTGATTGATTTTTTTCTGGTCAACTGGGTAATTAGTTAGACCCCAAATGTTAACACAGCTAGGTCAGTGGATGGATCAATTTTTCCCACAGAAGAATTCTTCAAACTCCTGTCTTGGGAAGATAAACCTGGCTACACACATTCTGAAAAGCTATGTGAGAGGAAGGGTATAAGGGTTCAGGTTTCAGTTAGTAAACTGGATTCAACTGAACTCTAGCTCAGCTTTACTTAATAACTCTGAATTCAGAAACTCTCAGGTACAATTTGCCTAGAAAATAAGGCTTCATTCCTTTACTATGGAGGCAAGCTCACACACAGGTGTGTAGGCCTGGATAGAGCATCTTACAATTTTATTGTATCATTCTAATGCAAAGTGCACATTAGAATCATACAGAAAACATTTTTAGAAACTTGATATCTGGGTGATCTCCAGAACCATTGCAATCTGAGATTCTGACTTAGGTATTCGGAGGATCTCTCTGGAAACAGTGATGCATTCTGAGGATGAGACACAGTGGGTTCAACCATTCCTTGTACGGACATCTAACTGTGTCTCTTGTTGCTAGTAGTGGTGCCTTAGCATGGGCTTCCATAACGAAGTATCATGGAATGGATGTTAGAAGCAAAGGAAAGTCATTTTCTCACAGTTGTATAGGCTGGGAGTCCAGGAGCAAGGTTCTAGTCCATTGGTTTCTACTGAGGGCTCTCTTCTTGGCTTCGTGGTGACCACCTCCTGGTTGTGAGCTCATGTGGCCTTGTTTCTGTGATGCACAGAGATTCTCCAATAATCTGCCTAAGGAAACTAATCTTAGCAGATGAAGAACCCTCACAGCCTTATTTAATCTTAGGTATCACCTAAGTATCCTATCTTGCTCTCGGTCAGATGGGGAATGTGGCTTTAACACAAGACTTTAGGGGAGACAAAATGCAGTCCATTACACACAGTCTATAAAAGCAGATTTCAGAGGAAGCCCTAGCTCCAATTCCTTGTCTTAAACCAACTTGCTCCTTCCTGGTTTCAGTTTTCTCCACTCTGCTAAGCCATCCGTCACTTGTTCATTGCCTTCACCATCCGCATTTCTGTAGACATTGTTTGCCTTTTACTCCTAATTTTAGAGTCATTTCCGTGGGTTCTGTGAAGTGGTTGAAACAAATGCAAGTACTTGATCTGTCAGTTTACCTGGTTCTCCTCATGCATGACATTTCTAAACTGAACTTTTTATTATCTTTCTTAACTAATATCCTCTGACTTCTCCCTGGGACACATGGAAAGACCTTTTAAACTTTTTAACAGAAAATTATCATGTGTGTTCCCATGTTTCTGGAATGTAGTCCAAAATAGTCAACTACTGCCATGAAATTTCTTTGAAATTTCAAGTTTTATTTTTTAAATATATGCAAATGCTGCCCCATTTCATAATAGATTTGTTTACTTTAATGTAAGAGTATTATTTCAAATTACTTGGCACTTAAATTGCCTTGCTTTCTTTTCGTTCCCCAATCTTCAAGGAAAATTGATGTTCTTAGAAGATGGATGGTGTTTATCTCATTGCTTTGTTTGTCCATGAGACACACATGCTGCAATTTAATTTCAAAGTGCCTTGCTCTTCCTGTGTTACCCACACCCTGCTCAGCATATAGCTCTTAGGATATACTTAAGTATTTGATGAATGAACTGAATGGAATAATCTTGAAGGAAGGGTATTATTTGGGTGAAGAATGGAGAGATACAGTTTATCCAGCAGACCATTTAGCTAAATTCCGGAGGAAGAAATAGATCCACTGTCTATGGAGCATGTACTCCTAGTGGTACCCTGGACTGGGAGCTTTTCCAAATGTTCTTTAATCTACTATTTTACCCTGACACTGCTGAGTGGCTGTGTCCCCTGTCGGCATTGATACTCAGGCATCTTATTTGACCTACATCTCCGCTGAGCCTCCCAGCATCACTCTTTATCTCTTTACCCATATTTCCTCATTACCCATAGGGAAGTTACATCTGTGCTGCATGTCCAAGCTAATACTAGAAGCTGCATTCTTGAAAGCAGGGCTGCTGCTATGCTAAAGGAAAAGACAGATTCTTCAACTTTATGCAGTTCAGGGACAATTGCCTAACCTAAAGCACCCTCCTACCTAAAGCGATCTTGCTCTTCATCACCATCATTTCTCTATACAAGGGCCTGGAAGGAATCCCATAGAAAATCTTTTCACATTCCAGAGTGAAGAAATATAAAAGCAACTACTTATCTTCTAGGAGTAACAGAAAGATCAGAGGCCGCTGAGAGAATTTCCTACTAGGGTTACCACAGACATTTTCAACTTTCCAACTTAGCTTTTAAAAAAGCACAAAACATCTTCTAAGAAGCAAAGGTAGGTATTTGAGAGTCTTTGGAGGTTTTCCCTATGACTCTTTTATTTTGTCCCCATATTTATGGTACAGTCAGTTCTCTGTGTCTGTGGGTTCTGGTCCTCAGATTCAATCAATTAGAGATCAAAAACAATCAGAAAAAATATGCACATATTGAATATGTACAAACTTTTTCCTGGTCATTAATCGCTCAACAGTGCATTAACACAACTATTTACACAGACCGTACACTATAAGAAACCTAGAGATAATTTAAGTATGTAATGTTCATAGGTTACATATAAAATACACATAAGTATTATGAAATTTTACATGAGGGACTTGGGCATCATGCATTTTGACATCTCTGAGAGGATGGTTCTGGATACCAAGTATGGTCTGTATATGCAGATTATTCTAGGGCATTCTCTCATTTTTTATCCATTTCATGTTCTTTTCTCACTTTCTGTATCCTACTTGCACCAAAGTCCTAAGTATTAAAAATAAATATGAGAGAGGTTGGATTAATCAGCTGGGAGAAAACATTCCAAGTTTCTTGGGTAAAATCTGTGAAATTAGAACTCATGATAAGAAAGCAAAAGATATCTATAGCAGAAATGTTTAGAATTAATAATAATAGAGAGCACACATTAATTCATCCAAGCCTCACAACACTATAGGTAGGTTTTATATTAGTCCCATTTTATGGATGGGTAACCTGAGTCCCAGAAGTCATAGATAGCAAATGTTGGATCTCAGAGTAAACTGTACCAGGTTCCAGAATGAGGCTCTTCCTTACTGTCTCCTTCAGGAAGCAGAAATGTCTCCTTTATCTCAAAAGCTCCCAGATTTGAACTTTTTATATGCCAAGAAAATTTCAAAATAATTTGGGGTAGGAAAAATCAATATAAGATTGCCAAGTTTATATTTTTCCAAGTAAGTACATTTTTTAAAAATCCTATTGTCACTATCATTTCATTTTTAGATGACTTGTTAACACCATCAAATGAGACAAAAATAATTTCAGGGTAAAGGCACCAATTCCAGTAGAATAAATTTAGACTTATGAGGAACAGCGCATTCGCTTTTACCTTCCCCACCTCGCTGAAGACCAGGGGATCTGTCTGGGACCTGCTGCAGAGCACTTGCAACCTCTGCAGTCTCGGGCCTGCTGGCTGGATCTGTGTATTTTAGGAGCCAGAACCAAAGCTCTGGACCCCCTTAGCATGGGGGAGGGGGGGAGCCTTGACTCTCAGTTTCAATCCGGGGGCTATTCCAGGGAAAGAGAACCTGTAGGTGCCCTTTAGCCAATGAATTCTCCATCTCAACCAATCCTCCCATAATCCCTGCAGCTCAGAAATCTTCCTGGTCAGCGTTTGGAGGGATGCAGACAAGGGGATGAAAAAGGGAAACAAACCCAAGAAGCCACCTTCTGAGTTGGCTACAGAAAGCAAAGGTCTACATGTGCAATGGTAGTTAATAGTTAATGGCCCAGGAGAGAGGACAGTTTTCTCAAGGCAAGGGAGACAGCTGGGTCTTAAACTTATAGCTCTTGGTGGATTAGTCCATCCTTAATGCCACTGACATTCACAAGTGGTTATTCAGTAACTGAGGACTGAAACATGAGGCTCCAGTCCTGATCATTCTGTCTCCTAAATGTTTCTCACATTTTCCCCAGCTGATTTCTTGACTTGCACCCCATAGGCTCCTCAGTCAGCCATTGGCATAGCTTTGTTGAGTGTCTTCACAGCCCATCTGCCCCACTCTGGACCTGGATTCTGGAAATGCAGATCTGACCATAGCATCCCCTGTGCATCATCTCCTCCTTTTCACATCTCCTCACTCGCCACCAAACAAAATGAGTTAGAGGCCTTCAAGACAGCACTCAGCCATCCAATACACCCACACACACCTTCACAAGAACAAACCCAACATGTAGACACACACAGCAGTGCTGCCAATAGCAACCACAAACATACACATGAGCACAGACCCCAACATACAGACACATGGGCACATGTTGACAATCATCAAGGCCCGCACCATCTTCTACCACTCTTTGCCATACATTCAATTCTCCAAAGGATGCTTGTCCTTCTAGATTAACTTGGAGGTACCTCTGGGCCTTTGCCTGTGCTCTCTTCTCTGAAGGCTGCCCTCTCCCTTTTCCACCTAATTCTTACTCACTTTCAGAACTGACTAAGGTTTCAATTTCTCAAAAAACTACTCTAGCCACCTACCTCTCACCCTGGCTGGGTTACATGCATACCTGTTTCACTGTGGCAGTCAGTGCGCTACACTGAAGTCATGTTTCCCCCACCTCCATCTGACAGACAAGATCATAGTGTACTGGGGATTTCAATGCCAATGCACACCTGGCACAGAGCAGAAACTTAAATCGCTTTTTAAAAGTGTGTTCTTATATATAGACAGACAGATGCAACATGATCTTTATCCTTAAGAGCTGGTAACTGACCTGGGGAGATGAAGCCCACAGGTACAAAGCAATCCTGTGCTGGATTCAAAACCACCTTGTACCAGAATACACAGTAGAGTACACTCGTGGCACTTGGTAAACAGAAGACAACAACATGAACTGACATTACTTATGAAGATTTTATGGAGGATTGAGGAGGACGCAACACACAGACCTCTCCTTGGCTCACCAGGACTGGATCTTTCCAACCTCATTGCCTGCATCTTGCTCCAGGCTTCTGCCAGACTGGCCTTACATTCTCAACCAACTCAGGTGGATGCAAACCCCAACAGTGATGGCATTGGAAAGTTCCATGCTGACACTTAACAGCCCAAGAATTTTTTGATGGCAAAGTCAGGTGAATGTAACAGCTTTAAGTTACTATTTCTCATAACTTTTAAAGAAAGAAACAACTTGTGTTTATCTGAAGGTAACCAAAAGTGATGTCATTTGGCTGAGAGGAGCTGGAGGACAGAAAGGGGATCTGAGGTCCCAAGAAACTCTTTGACAGACCTCTGAAGTTTTGCCCAACTCTTCAAAAGTTGACAACCCCTCTACAGATCTTAGTGGCTAGAGAACCAAGAGGAAGAGCAGCCACTAAATCTTGCAGTGACAATGTTGTCTGAGTGTGTCCCCAGGGTTACATGCGTTGAAATTTAATCCCCACCATGAGAGATTGCAAGGAGGAAACTTAATTCAACTCTGGTGTTTTTAGGTGCGACTTTGGGAAGTGATTAGGATTAGATTAGGATGTAGTCTCCAGGACTGAGTCTTATAAGAAGGGGAGAGAGATCAAACAGAAGCACTTACACATGTGTTGTCTGTCTCTCACCATGTAATGCCTTTGGGTCTCTGCCAGCAAAAAGCCATCATCAGATATAGGCCTTCAGCCTTGGACTGAACCATGTGCCTAGACAAACTCTTTTCCTAATAAGATACCCCTTCTGTGATACTGCATACCACACAATAGAAAATAGACTAGTATCAATGAGAAATAAAGGCAATAAACCCCTAGTCCAGGGATGATGAATCTGTTAGAGACCAAGGGCCCAAACTACCACCAAGAATCTGCTTATTTGTCATAAAGTCCCAACACTGCAATTAAACCTGAATACTCAGGGTTTTGTTGTGCTTTGTTTTGTTTTGTTTCTGGTGGTGCCTGAGATACAACTCAGGACCTTGTACTTTCTAGGCAAGCACTTATTCCACTGAGCTCTCTCTCCAGCCCAATACTGAGGGGTTTTTTAGCAACTAAACTATAGTCGTCCACTGGTGTGACGTGGCTCATGGACCAGCAGTGTGCCTACTACAGCACGAGTGCCATAGGTTCGCCACCACATCCAGTAGATGCCTCAGACCTAAGAGTCAGGCTAAGCCACCTCTATATAAGAACTGCAAGCAAATTGAAGTCTCTGCAGCCAGAAATTAGCAGGGTTGTTCAGTTCTTAAGCGCTGTGATCCAAGGCTTCTGGGAGTATGTGCTCTCATGGCAGACAGACCAAGAGAAATAAGGCAGAGCAGAGATGAGAAGGCTTTGCAAAGTCAGGGCAACTGAAGTGCCACTATCCTAGACTCTTAGCCCCATGGGTGGGAAAAAGGAACTTAAAATTGATAGTCTAGGCATGGAGCTTCTGGGAATAAGCTGTGGAGAAATTTTTGAGCTTCTGAAACCGTACCAAGAGTTTGCACAACAGTGATGACAGACCAGCTGTTGCCCCTCACCCTCACCCTCACCTCATGGTTGTGGTGCAATTGCCTGCATATTCTGTTGCACTGGGCTTGCCAGGAGGGCTGCACAGAGACCAGGGTTAGTGATCAGGATTAGAGACCAAGGCACCTGCCCAGACCTGCTCTGGCTGATACCCTTCCAAGTTCACTTTCAGCCTTAGATTAGGATGCGTTGAGACACGGTGACACGATATCACCTCACACACATTCCCCACCACACACCAATCAGAGCACTGCCTTTTCCCAGCTTAGCATCTCTCTGTGATTCATTCTTTACCACAAATGTATCTAATTGGCCTCAGGCCTTATATCATTTGGTCTCTCTTGATGAAATACTGCAGCCAGATACCCTCCCTATCTTTGGTATTTAAACAAGGTTGCAAAACCCACATCTCAGTGAATCCAAAGAAGACAGAAGATTGAACAACATGGGAAGAATTCTGCTCCATGTAGCACCACCAACATGCACTTCCTCCCTCCCAGGAAGTTGTTGCCTGAAACTGCCTCAATATTTTTTGATGCAGGAAAGAAGTCCTCAGTGGAAATGCCCAGGATAACAGGAATGTGTGAGGTAGTACTTGATCATTTTTTTGTCTGTCTGTCTGTCTGTCTGTCTGTTTCTCTCTCTCTCTCTCTCTCTCTCTCTCTCTCTCTCTCTCTCTCTCTCTGTCTCTCTGTCTCTCTGTCTCTCTCTCCCTCTCTTCCCCATTCCTCTCCTTTCCACTCAATCCCAGGCCAGGGCTACAGGCCACGATTTGTGTGCACAACCCTACTTCAGCCCTGGGTGTATAAAGGATGAATTACCTCCTTGATCTCAACGCGATGGCCCCTGTCCAAGCACCCCTCACCTGCTGGGTACCTAATTGAAGTGTGGTTTCTGAGTCTTCAGCTGTCACAGAGGAATTTACAAAAGAAAGAGAAGCTCCAGCATGTGCCAGGTTCTCCTCAGCTTCCTTGAGCACACGAGAATGTAATTTTCCACACCTTGCACAACGGGACAGCCACACAGCATTGTCAGTCACAGAAATACCTGTCAACTCAGAGAGAAAAATTAGCAAAGATGTCCCCAGATTTCCCTTCAGCTTCCTTTCCCTCTGTTCCTACCTAAGAAGATTCTAGAAGACTGTTAAACAGAGGCCAATCTTTCTTCTCCCTCCAGGAGAAATCTACAGCAGCTTTCCCATTGGCCTGTCCTGCTTCCCCTACACTGCTGTTACTGTGGCAACA
Organism: Capromys pilorides; assembly: GCA_004027915.1. Taxonomy (NCBI): domain Eukaryota; kingdom Metazoa; phylum Chordata; class Mammalia; order Rodentia; family Capromyidae; genus Capromys; species Capromys pilorides. The sequence goes on from PVKN010009314.1 coordinate 7,940, forward strand.
AATAAATAAACAAGTAAATAAGTAAAAGAGTTCCCCATATCGCAAGATCTGGGTCTTCCCCCATTTCCCTTCTACCCACCTTCCCTGTACTACAGCCTTTAAATTCCAGGGCTTTCCTCCCCATCCTCTGTCCAAATACTCAACCAATCCTAAGTGAAATAGGACATTTATTAAGTGAAAACATTTTACATGGGTCTCAAGTCCTAAATCCAAAACTGATACCACGCAAAGGTTCATCCAGCCTACTTCAGTCTTGGAGCTTTCCTAGAGCACCAGGAGCCAGCTGGTCTCCACCATCATCCACAGCAGTGCTTCCAGACATCAGCCGACCCAGGCTTTCACCTGTCCCTAACTCTGCACTTCCAAGTGGACGCTCTGCAGCTTGACCACAGCTCTTCCCTACATAGCTGTGCTCGAGAGAAGCTTAGTCCAGTTCGGTTTCCTTCTGTGCTCTTCTACAGGGGTGGCTTTCATAAGGCATGGTCCTGTCCCTCTCCTGCCTGCCTGCTCCAGGGCCTCATAAACAAAATCTATTCATCAGATATCTGGAATGATTTGGACCGAATACCTATAAATGAGAATGTGGAACATTAGCATCTATGGTCACTAGGCCATCATAACTCTGATCTTTTACGCTGTTTGCTTCTTTTCAGATCCTGATGATATGAAATTATTTTAAACTAGAAGAAGCAAGAGTTACTCTGAGGTGTGTATAACTCAAATGTTTCAACCCATGAGGACAAATGCACATTGATAGTCAATGTGCAAATAGCAATGTTCCTGAGTCCCAACCTGCCTACCCATAGGACATCTCATCCTTTCCAAGTTCCCAAATATTGCTAAGGCCCTTGGGTCTTGCAGCCACATGCCTAGTACTTCCAAGTTCCAAGAGGTACCCATCACATCATGCCCCATTAGGTCAATGTCCTAGAACAGCACACTTGCAAACAGCACCTGAGTCTTCATTAAAGGTCACTGGGGAGGATGAACTAAGACAGCTTTGGAACCTGGGGCATGATCTACATTTGGTGAAAACAGGATAGTACTGCAGTGCTGAGAATTCTAAAATCTTCCCAATCCTAGATTCCCAGAGTCAAGGATTTCCCTAACTGAATGGGGAGTCATGGCTCTGGACCCTGGGCTTTTATTCAGAGGCTATGCCTCAGTTTCCACATCCAATATTAAACCTCATACTCTTGTATCTTCCCTTCTCTGCTTCCATTTTTCTAAAAACAAATCCCAGCTCTATCACCTCAACAACATTTCTAGATATCTACTAACATCGCTGCTTATATCAGACAAAGAACTCAAGCAGTGTAAAATAGAATATTTACCAATCAACCTCTTTGAGACCCTCTAAAGTCCTCCTAAGTACTACTGTCCCACCATCACTAGCCTAAATGCATGTTCTTTCAGGTTTTGCCACTGCATGAAGCCAACCGAGCCCTCCCCCCCTGGGTGGATGCTGCTCTGCATAACCGCTAAGGGTATTCAAGAGACCTTGCAGAACAAAGAGTTGATTTTCCCAAAAGTAACGTTAAGATTTTCAGCTCTGGCTAGAAAACAAAAACTCCACACCATTTTCCATTGACAAATCTTCTGGCCTCTACATATCAAATTGCAAATAGTACTGGGATACTCAGTTCCATGTGACTCATAAATTTGGAGACTACGAGTCAGAGTTATGGGTGGAAATTGGACTACTGAGGACATCGAGCCCCAGACCCAGCTCTTTCCCTGGTTAGCTCTCATTTGGGTGTCCCTGGCTAGATTGCTAAGCATGACCCAGCTCTGGTGTTTTATACTGTACTGTCATCATGACCAGTAATCATGACTGAGACAAGATTTGGTCTTGACATCAGTGTCTGAAGCACATATGGGGGATCACTGGCATTCTTTCTCTAAATAGAAGCTATGCTCTGTTCTTCAGGAGGGTCATATAAGGATGTCAGTGAAATACAAACATACATGGATCATGTACAGCATGCCAGATCGCATGCTAGAAGCTGGGATACAAAGGTGACTGTATTAATTAGCTTTCCATCACTATAGCAAAATAATCTGAAATAACTAACTTATAAATGGAAAAGGTTTGCCTTGCATTATGATTTCAGAGGCCTAGACCATGATAGGGTGGACCTATTGCTTTTAGGCCTGTGATGAAGCAGTATATCATTGTTGGGCCACACGTGGAGCAAAGCCACTTATAAGGTAGGAAGCAGGCATGAGAAGGGGGCCAGAGTCTCCCAACCTTCTCAGGAGCACACCCTCAATGACCTAAAAACCTCACACAGGACTCTGAATTTAAGAGTTCTCAAGGGCCAGCCAAATAGCTCAGCAGATTAAAGCACCTACAAGCAGATGCAGGGGCCATGGTTCAATCCTTGGGCCTGCCATGCCAGTCCTGGCCCCAGAGCACACTGAGATGGCAATTGAGGCTGGGCATTGTGATGTATCCCTGTAATCCCAGCTCTTGGGAGGCTGCAAACAGGCAGATCACTACAAGTCCTATCTAGTAATGAGACCCTGAACACACTGTATACCCTTTCCTGAATTTAAGAGTTGTCCCCTTTCCCGATACTGCTACCTTGAGGCCAAGTTTTAATACACGGGCCTTTGAAAGCCATTCAAGATTCAAACTCTAGCATTCACAAAAAAGACATTCTGACATGGTTATCATGAAAGTGATAGAGAACTTATAGTGGTCTTCATGGATCTTTTAATTGGTAGGAAGCACTTACACTAAAGCTATGCATAAAGATCATGGACTGAATTGTATCCTCTTCACCCTCACTCTCATGGTGAACCCTCAACCCTCAGTGTGACTATACTTAGAGATTATACCTTTGGGGAGGTAATGGAGGTTAAATGAGGCCATAAGGTAGGGACCCAATTCAACAGTGTTGGCACCCTTCTAAGGCAGGAAGATCGGGACTCTCTTTCCCCACATGTATAAAGAGAAGGCAGATATCTATAAGCCAGAAAGAACAGTCTCCCAAAAAACCAAATTTACCAGCACCTTAATATGGACACCTAGCCTCCAGAAGTAGAAGACTATAAATGCTTTGTTTTTTTTAATGCCAAGCTGTGGTCATGTGCTATGGTAGCCTGAGCTTACAGGTACATAATATTTCATAAAATCCAAATGTACAAGGGTTGATCTTGCAACAGTCTTTTATTTTATTAAAAAGAGAAGAAACATTACCAATCAAATGCTTCTTATCATGTTTAGGCTTAGACTTGAAGTTCTTAGAACTTCTAGACTTATTTAGAATAAAGATTCTTTCATAATTATTTAAATATACTTTTGTTGGGCTTATGTAAGCAAAAAAGGCAAATAAGAGCAAAATAAGTTGATTGCATTATTCCTAAAACAGAGTAGGACTCTGAAGATGGTGCCAGAGGTAAATGACAGACGGAGCCACATTTCCTACATGCTTGCTCCATCACTGCCTCCAAGACTTTCTTTCAAGCTCATGATGTAAGATGGGTGCTGATGTTCCCATGTTTGCCCTGTAATCATCACTCATTTCATATAATGTCAGCCTTAAAATGACTCTCAGCTTCATTCACATAGGAGTCACTTTCTTAGGCTCCTGTATTAGTTTGCTAAGGCCACTGTAACAAACAAGGTGAGGATGGGTTTGACTGCTGCTCAGGGTTCTCTCCTTGCCTTGTGGATGGCCACTTTCTTGCTGTGTCCTCCCATGGCTTGCCCTCTAGGACACTCACGCCTGGTGTCAGATGTTTCCTTCTGTAGGGACATTAGCCCTACTGAGTCTCCAAATATAAATGCACTAGGGATTAGGGATTCCATACATGAACTGAGAGTGGGTAAAAATTTTCAGCTTCTTAAAGTTCTATAAAGCATTTTTCTGTTACTTTTCAAGGAAATGCTGAAATAATATTGTCTTTCCAATGGCTAAAAAGTTGCTTTGCTTGCTAATATTAAAATGATGCTCTGCTCTTCTGTTTCCTTTCTATATAAATCTTTTCAGTACTAAAGCAGAGTGATACCATTTTGAAGGAACTTTAAATATAAATTAAACCCTGCATGTGTAGAGTCAATCATGTACCTCGCTCAGTTGAAAAGCTGACAGTGTGAATGGCCATGACTAGCTCTGTGGCTCCTCAGACAAGGATGTAACAGAAAGTGCACCCCCACCACGCTGCCACCAGTGTACTTCAGGGTTCTTTTCGAGTTGCCTGGATAATGTTCCTGTTCCAACTCCAGATGTTTCTCTCTCTTAAAAACAACTGGTCACTGTGATGCTCTTTGTATAAACAAACCCTTGATGGACAAGCCATTCTGCCCCTGTACTTCCTATTGTTTATCTCATATAAGCCCTAGACCACTAGAGATCAGGGCCTGATATTCTGGGAATGACCCTGATCAGTGCCTGTGAATATAAATGAGGTACCCTCCAAATTCTGGGTGTCCTTTCAGTGTTTCTTCCTACCAGCAGCAGTAAGAGCAGCCAAGACCACTATCAGCCCATGCCATAAGACAGCATTCGTAGGAAGACACATCCCAGTTGCAGAAATATTAAACATGGAGGATAGCAGCTGAGTATTACATGAAATATGGTAAAATAAGCTTATCTGTCATACTGCTTATTATGCAGTTTGAGTTTTAATAAACTCATTTCTATCTAAATATAAGCAATTTGCAATATACAACAGGGAAATAATTTATCCATGATTTCAGTGAAAATTTTAATGATTCATTTACTATAATATCTTTCTTTAATTATTTAGATAATGATCCCCACACTACATGGAATGGCTATATTCAAATGTATTTAAAATGATACTGGATATGATGAAAGCCAACATTCCTATAATTAAATATTGTAATTTTTTAATGTATGCATTTTATATAGGGTCTCACTATGCAGCTCAGATTCATAGTGATCCTCCTGTTTTCAGCCTCCCCAGCACTAGGATTACAGGTGTGTCCTACTACACCCAGACTCTGTTGCAGCTCAGTGAGCCCAAAGAAGGGGGCAGTGCAACAGACAGTCCCAGGGATCGAACCCCAGTCCCTGTGCTTGCCTAAACAGGTGTTTAGTCCACTGAGCTGTCTGGCCAGCTCTATTATTGTAAATTATAATGTAATTCCTTCTGTGCTCCATCTTGCAGATTATGTATATCATCTGTGAAAATGAAATTATTAGAATTTCAAACTGCATAAGGATGTCATGGTCAACCTATACTATATTAAGAGATTAACTGTGAGCATACAGAGAGTAGCACAGGTGAAGAAGTTAGCCTGAGAAGGATTTGTCAGATTGAGACCTGCAAGATAAACTGTTAAGTGGCTAGGTAAAAGTATTCCAAAGAGAAGGAACAGCATGCATACAGGGCCAGAGCCAGAGCTAGAAAGGAGGAAGCCGAAGGCTAGAAAGTGAGGGTGCAGGGCAGAGAGACAGGCAGAGGCCTGGTGGGTCTCACCTTGGGCCACTTATCAATATATCACAGGGTGTAAAGTGTTCATACATAGCTTCATTTTCTATAAATAACAAATGATTAAAATAATTTAAATTATGTGTCAATAAGGGACTGGTTAAATAAACTTTTGTCCATTCAAAACTGTAATTTCTTGAATGGTGCAAAAAATGAAACTTTGACCTCATTATTGACATGTAGTAATTTCAGAGATATACAGTACTAAGTGCAAGATGGAAAAATTACTAGATGGAAAGTACTAGATGCAAAACAGTATGGTGCCATATGATAAGTCTTTATAGAAAGGGGAAACTGCACTTGCACTTGCTTGTATATACCAGACAATTGCTAGGAGGATGCATGAGAAAGCAGAAAAGTCAGTTACCTCCAATGAGAACCATCAGATGTCTGGTGACAGGGATTGAAGAGAGAACTTCAGTGGCTTCCTCTTTGTAATCTTTGGAATCTTGACCCTTGCCAATGTAGTGCCTATTAGGAGGAGGAAATGAAGGAAGGGGGCTGGGATAAAGATGCTTTCTGAATGAGGGTAGCTTATCTGGGGCAATGGTTCTGTTTTTGGAAACACTTAGGTGTGCATAAAAAATAATAGAGGAATCTCTGCACTTTCCACTTTCTTCAGGGTTCTGCCTGCCTGGTACTGTTCTCTGCCAGTTCATGAGAAATGTTCAAGAAGGATCATAAAATCTTCAGGGACAGGACTTAAGTTTAGGATTTCTACCGTGGCTCATATATGTTGGACACAGCAAGAGCATCTTCCTTCCAGCACCACATTTGCAGCCCACACCTCTTGTATACATACAAACACAAACACGAAACAGCTGAGAGATTCTCCAATTCTGCCAGTTCAGCTCAGTGCCTTCTGAGAATTTTGGTTGGTTTGTCTTGGTGGTTAAAATGACTCACGCAGGCAGAAAAGGAAAGGCTCTACAAGCTGACAGCTCATGATCTGTTAGTGAGTTGTGAAATCGATTCAGTAGACCTACCTAGGATTTTTTTTTAAACGGAAAATCTGGGTGTATCTTACACTAATAAGGCTAAGTTTTGCAAAAATGTTCCATTCTAAAGGTGTGGAGAGGAGATGATGAGGTAAAATATGTTTCTTGCAGGGGTTGCAACATAAAGTGTGGGGAAGCCAGTAGCCCAGAGAAGCAAGTGAATAATAAAAGATTGTGGAGTCAAAGTTTGGCTCGAATTGCACTCCTACGATTTTCCCCACTGGTTTACATAACCTTCTGTCATGATAAGTTGGTGACAGTAGCAAATCATACTTTATGTAAGGTACTTTGCTTAACAACTGAAAATTAGGCACTATCCCTACTATCATCCTGCACTAACACCCTCTGGCACAAAGGAGGTGGCTCCCAGAGCTCCTCCCTAGCCTCTGCGCCTTAGCTTGGGCTGCCCACAGCTTTGGGCTCTGCCTCTTCTCCAGCAAAGGAGACATGAGACCACTAAACGCATCTCACTTTAGCAGAGTAACAGCTTTGCTCCCGTAGGATATGTGGTATCCTCTCCCTTTGAGCATTAGCACCAGGGAAATAAATGTCCCTAGCCACTATAATTTCTTCATGATAAGTTTAAAGAGGAAGATGATGAAGAAAAAGGGAATAGTTGATTTGTGGCTTGAAAGAATATATGCATGTCCTGGCCAAAGTTAAAGATGATGAATTAAAATCTAAACGGCAAAGAAGATGCCTCCTGTGGGAGCTGTGTACCAGAAAACTTCTGACTCACAGCATCAGTCTGAGAACAATAGTGAGGGTTGGTTTTGAGTCTGCTTGCCTGATAAAAATCCCAAACCCCACTTCCCTTGCTTCCCAAACCAGGATCTCATACTGTGCACTCACCCAAAACAGTCATGAAAAATTGGGCAATCAAGACCCTCAGGAAGCTGGGGCACCACTAGATGCTGCCCTTTGAGTAAAGACCATAGACAGTGCCTTTGGGCAAGAAGCACAAGAATGGTCTCAGCCATGTGTGGCTGGGCTTACAGAGCCGAGAGCAGGATCCCAGAGTGCCTCACCTGTTGCCAAAGGTGCTCCTAAGAACCAGGTGTCAGGTCTCAAGCAGCTGCTTCTTTCATGATCCCCTACCTGTAAAACCCGAAAGAGGTGTCTTAGTTTGCTTGGGCTGCTGTCATAAAATCCCACAGACTGGGCAACATCAGCAACAGCCATTTACTTCCCACAGTTCTGGAGCTGGCAAGCCCAGGGCCCAGGTGTCAGTAGACTGCTTCCTGGTCAAAAATCTCTGCCTGGCTTGCAGACGGCCAACTCCTCCCTGAATCTTCACATGGCCAACTGAGAGTCCTGGTTTCTCTTTCTCCTCTTATAAGGACTCTAATTTCATCAGAAATCCTTACCGCCATTGCATTGTCTAAGCCTAATTATTTCTCAAAGATTCAAACTGTAAATCCCATCACACCGGAGATTAAGGCTTCAGCATATGAATTCTGAGAGGCACATAAACAGGTGATCTAACAAAGAGAATAAAGGGACACTTCAGTGTGTATAGGCTTTGAGGGTGGAACAGGCTGTGTGTAGAGAAGAAACTTAGTTTGTTTAAAGTGTGTTTATTCTTATGGGACATAGCCCTAGGGATTTTGTACCTCCTCCAGGGAGAAAATACCCAGAAGCTGACAGAGGACACATACTGTGTTCTGTGAAGCTTGTCCCCTTAATGGCCTGATGAAAAGAGGGTGACAGAGATAGATCAGGATAATATTGTAGATTACTTACTGGATTGCCATTATCATTAACAGCCTTAATTAGTCTATAATATACTGTACCTCACAAGTAAGTGCTGCTGTTAGAAATGCAAATTAGGCTAGCAACTAAGAGGACAAGAGCAGCAGGACCTAAAAGTTTATGGCTCCTTGGATCTTCACAGAAGGCTAGTGGGACCTTGGAATTCAAGGCACTCAGGCCATTACACAACTTAGAGCCTGAAGGCACAACTGCACTTCTAGGTCCTCTGTCTTTGCAGACCCTATTCTCTCTTGCCTCTCTGGCCAGCAATCCCAGGCCCTGTGGCATTCACTTACAGTAATGATGGCACCACCTGTATATCCGTGTCACTTCAAGGATTCTTAAGCATGTTTACACATTTCTTTCGCCTACTAACTTTGTGGGGCTTGTGGAGGTTTATCTCATGATTAGAGGAACTAGACCTCTATAGTCATTGAATAAACAAAAGCTAAGACCTAATTCCCTATCCAGTATCTATGCTGTGATCTCACACACTCACACACATACACGTGTGTGTACACACACACAACTATACATATACTCATGAATGTACTCGCATGCTCATGCATAGGCTCAAAAAGACACATACACACTCATGCAAAAATTCATATGAGGTGTGCCCAAAAATATAGCTAAGCAAAAAAGTATGTATTATAAAAATATACATTGCCACTAATTCCACTTAAGATACTCTTCCTCACTTTGAAGATCACTCTGATCATACTCGTCACCCTCTGAAGCAGTTCTAGAAGCCATTTATCATGTCTTTACTTGCATTGTTGTGGCTGCTTTGATATTCTGAACTGGTTCAAAACATTTTCCTTTCATAGTCATTTTAATTTGGGGGAAGAGGCAGAAGTCACACAGTACCACATTCAGTAACTAGTGTGGATGAGGACACACTGCAATACTTTTGGAAGGCTACCTTCCCACTGGACAATTCTTGGCAGCAGCAGTCACCATGTTTTCATCAGACTTCATCAAGGCATTCATGAAAGAGGATTTCCAGAGCTGCCTCAGAAAACAGCAAGAACAATGGGACAAGTGTGTGTGAAGTGAGGGACAATATTTAGGGGGTTGGGTAGCAGTGTGATTTTTTCTGTAATAAAGGTTAATTAAACATTCACCATATTTTAAATCATTCATGATCACACATCACAACTGTCCTCATCATATATTTGCTTTCAAATAGCACCAACCCTTAAATATTGAAATGAGCAACTTCTCTCTCCAACTCTTACTAATTTTAAAGTGACATGCAATTTAAGATTTGGCCGTTTTCCATGAAGTCACAGCCAAAGGACATCATTAAAAATTATCTCTCATGAGTTATTTTGCCTTTGCATTCTTAACAAGAAACTGTTCCATGCCCACAGACTCTTAATGAGAGGCTCCTCCACCTCATTCTAGTCCTACCTTTGGTGACTGGAAGAGGAATGTTTCAAGGTTTGGGTTCCTGTGCTCATCTACCCTGAATCTTGCTCAGGAGGGAGAAACACTAACCTGATTGGGCTGTGTCTGCAGAGACAGACTGGGGCACAACTACCAAGGACAAGATCATCATGCATGAACATAGTGGTGCCATGTGGTCTGGAAGCCCAAATCTCATGACCCCATCAAATCATAAGAAGACATGAGGCAGACACACATGGAGAGGCTTCTGAAAGACACGGACTTCTGCAGTGGTAAGGCCATGAGCAACAAGAGACTAGAGAAGACCACAGAGAGATGGCCCCTAAATGCTGTATGGGACCCTGGAGTAAGTCCTGAGACCAAAAAAAAATGATGCTAGTAGGAAATCTGGCATAGTGTAGCATCAATGCTTTTGCTGATAGTACTGTACCAATGTGAATTTCCCCAATCTGGCAATGGGGTAATAGGTATGTAGGAGGTTGAGGGAAGCTGGATTAAGAATATGTGGGGATTTTCTGTACTGACTCAGCAACTTTTCTGGAAATGTAAAATTATTTCCAAATAAAGCATATATCTAAAATCAGATAGACCCAAACTGTAGTAACGCAAAGCAGCATGCTGCATGTTTATGCAGTCTTGTGAAACTGACAGTTACATATGGCAAGAGCATGCCAGGCCAGAGGAGGAAAATAGTGCAGTGACATAAGCACCTGCCTCACAAGCACAAGGTCCCAAGTTCGATCACAGGTACCATAAAATGATGATGATGATGATGATGATGATGGTGGTGGTGGTGGTGGTAGTGGTGATGATGGTGATGATGGTGGTGGTGATGATGATGGTGGTGGTGGTGGTGATGATGGTGATGGTGGTGGTGGTGATGATGGTGATGGTGGTAGTGGTGGTGGTAATGATGATGATGATGGTGGTGGTGGTGGTGGTGGTGATGATGATGATGATGATGGTGGTGATGATGGTGATGGTGATGATGATGATGGTGGTGATGATGATGATGATGGTGATGATGGTGGTGATGATGGTGATGATGATGATGATGATGATGGCGGTGATGATGGTGATGATGGTGATGATGAAACATGCCAAATGCACATATGCCTGAGCTAGCTCCCCATTATCTGTTCAGCAAGGACATATGCAGCACTGATGCACTGGGCAGTACCATTTGTTGCTTGGCTGGAAGCCTGCCAAATACATTCATGGTCACAATCTTCCAAGTCAATGACATGTTATAAGTAGCTTGCATACACATGTGCACACATAGGTGGAGAAAAGAGCTTTATTCTAAAATCAATGTAAAAATAAGCCTAGTAAGATAAATCAGCATATTACGTTTTAGTATATTAATATTGGGCATAAACCAATTGAAGTTATATTTTTCTACTCCATCTATGAAAATATTTTTAATAGAATCCAAATCACTTCAGAGAAAGAAACGCTGAGCCCCATAAAACAGTTTGACATTCCCTGCTGCAATCCTTCGACTTGATGGATGCACGTAGCTGCACAGTCACTGTAGAACAGTTTCCTCCTCCTTCAGACAAGACAGTCACTTTTCAGTCCAAAACCATAATGTTTCACACTGCCATTCAAAACCCTCCAGGAGCTTCTCACCGCATTAGAAGAAAATCCAAACTCCTACCACTGGCCCACAGCCATAGAGGAGCTACCTGCTGCATCATGTTACAACCTCACGTCACACTGCCTCCTTCTGTTCCCCCTTCAGCCAGAGCCAATCTCTCTGTCCCTAAAAAAGAGCCTCGAGTTTGTTGCCTTGGTGGTCCAGAATGAGAACACTCACGCCCAACTTCCCTGGGGCTGCCCTTCTTGCCGTTCATCCTTCTTTACTGGGCCTTCACTGGGTCTCATGCACTTTTCCATCATAGATAATGGTCATTCCTATATCAGTATAAGATTATTTTGCCCATTTGTCTAGTTGCTTAATGTGTGTCTCCCTCCATTAGAATGCCAGCAGCTTGTCTGCTTCATCCTCCAGTGTTTGGCACATACTGGGTTCTCAGTAAATAGCTATCCTCTGAATGAATGGACAGATCCTTGTGAAACCTGACAAATCTCTGATTTTGTATTTTTCTACATGAAAGACATTTCCTACATGCATCTCAGAGGCTGCTTGTCAATAGGCAGAAGTTGTGATTGAGAAGTGCTCTGTTGCAAGAATCCCTGACAGTATCTTTTTCTGCTTCATTTTCTCCTCCTAATGTGTGACAGCAAAGTGCCACGGTCTATGTGCCATCCTGAGACCAGGCTGCTTTCCTTCCAGGACTGTCACATCCACTGCATCTGGCTTCCAAGCCAAATGCTGGTATTTTTCCTGTCCTTGGATAAACTCTAACATTTGTGTCAGATGGTGCCTCTGTTTTAGAATTCAGGACTTAAAAGGATATTAAAAGTATAGCCCAAGGCTAAAAGAGATTCAGCATTTCCTACTTTGAATGGGGACCTTCAGCATCACAAACAGATGGTTTTAGCATAGTCTACTTGTGCAGACCTCGTAAAGCAAGCTTCACACACAAATTGTCAGGATTCTAAGTCCCTGTTATTTATGACTTGCAGCACCAGTATCCCACCATCTTTCCTTCGAATTCCTAGGAATGAAAGAAAGATGCTTTTTAAGAAGAATGAAGTAAGAAACTTGCCCTGACAAATCTCAGGATTTATTACATAGACCTATATCCTTGATACAGAAGTAGCATTTTAGGTCACTGGGGGAAAGATAAATCTAAACGGTGCTGAGACAGTTGGCTAACCATGATAGGAGGAGAGAAAGGGAAATGTGTGAAATCCTACTCCTGCCCCCAACAAATCAATTCCAGGTGCACCAAGGTCTTCAAAATGAAAGGCGAACTTTAAAACATTCACAAGACTAGACAGAGGGGTACTTTTACAAACACAAGATGAGAAAAGGATACACACACACACACACACAAACACACACACAACTGATAAATATTGAATATTCTAAAATCAACATTCATTCAACAGGAAGTCTGAGTTATCAAAAGATCATTAAATAATTAAATAGCAACTGGGAGAAAAATAGTGGGAGGATATTTGATCACCAAAGGATTATGTCTGAAACACAGAAAGAATCCTCACACATGAGTTTAGAAAAAGATGAAACAACGTAAGAGAGAAAGAGCAAAGAATGAAAAGAGACACCATTGAAGAGGCAATTTTTTTTTAAGTACACAAGTGAAGACCCACCTAGGGGGACCATAAATTAAAGTCATGAGCAAGTATCAGAGAGCACTTACCAGATTAGGAATATTCAGGGTCGAGGCTTAGCACATGGTGGTGAATCTACCCTGCAATGCAGACTCTGCTTTTAGAGGTGAAAGTTAATTTGATTATTTTGGAAAACAATGCAGAAACATCTTGAAAATTAAAACTGCATCTACTACAGGTTCAGTGTTTTTACTTCATGCATACACATTAAAAGAATTCTTGCCCATGTGTTCCAGGAGACTCAGATAAGATATCCCAAGCTGTAATATTCTCCAAAGCTTGAAACAAATATCCATCAACAGGAAAAGCAAAAGCGCAATATCAGGTATAGTCACATGAGGAATTACTAGATAATGGTGAAAACAAATGCAACACAGCAACTCACTGCCACAAGGATAATTTTGGAAATGTAATATTGAATAAAAAGCAAGGCTTAACTACCATCAATATGCTTTTTTAAATTCAAAGGCAAGGAGTATGAATCAATATATTATTTAATGATTCAGATGAGAAAGGAAAACCATCTTAAAAGTCCAGGGAATAATACAATCAAAAGTCAAACTGGTGGTTATCTTTTAAAAAATTAAAATACTTCATTAAGCTCATAAATAATTGGGGGAAGGGGCAGGCAAGATAGCTGAGTGGTCTAAAGTGCCTGCTTAGGCAAGTTTAGGCAACCACAGTGACCTTGGTTCTATCCCTGGCACCACATGTTGCACCAGCCCTACCCCCACACCATCACGGCAGGCTGAACTAACCATAACATAGATAGATAGATAGATAGATAGATAGATAGATAGATAGATAGATAGATATAGATAAATAGGAAAATATGCAGGGACCATCTACTATATTGATAAAATTGGTTTTTAAGCTGAATGGTAACTTTATCTGTATATGTTTCATTACCAACCTTTATTACTTTTTTACATAGATATTACATATATTTTATATGCATTAAATAATGTATAATTTTAAAATATCTAAAAAGCATAAAGGAAAGTCATTACTGGTCCCAAATCTCACCATCATCCCTAAAATACATTTGGCCTCCAGGGGCATTTTGGGGCCAAGTAAGCCCATTACTGTTGTAAAACAATTACTGTTAACTCACTCAACAACAGCTAGGGAGTGTGTTCCTAGTGAGTTCGCTGAGGATTGGTTACAAGGCTGGTCCTGGCTGTTGCTCCTACAGAACCAGGGTGGCCTGAGGCCTGGAGAGCCAATGTCTTCTCCACGTCCATCCTCTGTGGTGAGAGAGCTCCATTTCTTCCCCTTCATGCCAATGTCTTCTGAGGATAGACAGTGGAAGAGGAGAAGGGTCTGTCACAAGAGGAGTCTTTAATAGAGTCTCCTCTGGGGTCATGAACTTGCCTCCCAACAATTATCACTGTGTGGTGAGAATCTTCAGCCACTAGACTGTCCCCTAGTCATGAAGGCCTGGACATCATTCAATAATTCTGGCTGCGGCCATCTGCTTGGAACTCAGATGCAGATGCAGTAGCTGAAATACAAGTGTAAATGGCATGGAACTATATTCTCTACTATTGTTGGTATGTGGCTTATGTTGCAGGCCCCAACCTTCAGGATGTCCTGGTATTTTAAGAAGCACCCCTAAACACCAGGTCTTCCTCCACACACCAGGCTCCACTGCATCTGCTTGCCTGCTCCTCACTGTCAGCATAAGACAACACCAAATTAAATCTCTATGAAAGGGTGGCAGGGGCTGCTGGCCTCATGTTGCTGTCAAACCTCCAGGAACACACTGAGAGAAGTTCTACTACCCTTTATGTGCTGAGAAGGAAGAAACCAGTTAAGGACAGAGACTGACTATGGAATCAATGTTCACTGCTCCTGTCTGCAGGGCTATCTAAGCCTGAAGAGGTGAGTTGTCTCCTCCCTGGGTGGGAAAATCCACTTTCTTCCACTTTGAGTCTCAAAAAGCAGACTCATTAGAAAACCAGACTCCTGTTTTTATGTTCTTATCTTTAGCAAAATCCTCAGTTATCTAGAGAGAAAAAGAACCTCTCTAAGCTCTGGCTTGTGATGCAAAACTTGAGAATCCATCAGGCCAAGAGAAGGCTTAAGCATGGGTCTGTCAGAGAAGGTGGTGTCTGAGGGTGACAGCAAAAGACAGAAAGCTCCAAAGTGGCTTCTCCTGTTGGGGGTGGAAAGCACAGGGAAACCCTATGGCAAATAGAGCAGAAGTGGATGGCCTGGGGGAACCATTCCTCTAGTCCTGTCCTGAAGGACTTTCTGTGACAATGAAAGGATCCCACAGCTTCTTTTCTAATATGATATTCACAAGCCATGTGTGACTCTTAGGCACACACATAGCTAGTGTGACCAAGAAACTGAATTCCTAATTTTATTTTATTTGAATTAATTTAAAATTACATTGATATCTGCAATCTAAGCAATTATATCAAAGACAGCAATGTGTAATACAAAACCATGTTTGAATACCTGTCATCTTGGTCTTCTAAATGTCTACTCTTTCTAATGTCAAATCAATTATTACTATACTCTCTTTAAAATAATTTTTTAAAAAGGTAAAAAGAAAAAGAAAAAAGAGAGAGAAGAACAAAAATTTAAGGTTTCTTGAAAGCAAGCGGTAATATGTAATCATATGTCCAATCTCACATAACTGTATCTGTTAATCTGAGCAACAGATTTGACAGTAAAAATAGATAATATATTGGGCTGGCCTGATAGCTCAACAGACTAAAGCAGAGGCAGGGATTCAATCCCTAGCGTACTATGCCAGCCTCACCTCTGCCCCAGGGCACACTGAGACAGCAATTAAGACTTGGGTGTTGTGCCCAGTGCTTGGGAGACTATAAACACAAGGATAATTACAAGTCTTATCTAAGTAGTAAGACCCTGTACACCCTACCCTAAATACAAAAAAAAAAAAAAAAAAAAAAATATATATATATATATATATATATATATATATCAGCCATTGTTAATCAGCTATTTTTGTTTTGAAAACTTGTAACTTATGTATTGTTGTATGTTACCCTGTTTCTGTCTCTGTTTCTTCTTTTTTGCTCTTGCTTTTGTTTTCACTTTTCAAAATACAACTAAGTTAAATTAA
>PVKN010009315.1:0-23931 GCA_004027915.1 Capromys pilorides
TATAATTTGCTACTATTAAGGCAAAATCAAAGAAAAACTATTGCTTAAGTAAGTGTTGCAAGGCAAATTAATTTATCAAATAAAAACCAACAAACAGAAAAACCATCAGGAAAGAGACTATACTGCTCATCATTTTTTTTTTTTTTAAATGAAGAAAAGAGCACTTCTCAGCTTGTTCTACAACAGCAGCAGACTCCAGGTATCAGAACCTGGCAAAGAGCTGTGTGGAAAAAAAAATGGCTGCCACCAGTTTGGCTCTGTTCCATAGAAGAGTCTCAGCAGTCCTGGAGGCTTCTGGTTCATTGAAAACTCCTAAGCCCCCCGCTAGCTCGGGTTTTCTCTTAGTTTGTGGTCTAAGAATGCATCAGATGGCACATACTTTCCGCATTGTAGATTACCTCACACCACATTGTCAAGAAGAGGACTGGAAGAATTTTTTGATGACCTAAAGAATTGGGGGCAAGAAAAAGTGAAATCCAGGGCTGCGCGGCCTGTCGGCAATTAAGAACCAAAAGTAATGAAGATGTACATAAACTGTGGCACATCTTACTAAAACAAAGAAAGATACATGCTTCTAACTCTAGAACAGCAGGCCAAGCGGCAGGGATTACCAATGCCAAGTCCAGAACAGTTAGAAAAGGTGGTTGAGTCAATGGATGCATTCAATAAAATTGTCCAGGAAAGAGAAGACGCTTTAATCCTTCTCCAAGACTGGTCAAGAAAAGGCTAGCCCTGGTGCACAGAGAAGAGACATCTTTGGAAGAATCATGTGGCACAGGTTCGAGCAGCGGCCTATACCTTGGTGCTTAAGTAAAAGATACAGCAGGAAACGATTCCTTGCAATGCCTTATGTGAACCATTTTATCAGACTGAGCATTGAGAAACGGGCCTGCATCAAAACAAGGAAGAGGTGCCTGGAGAAAAAGAAACAGAAAATTCTGCAATAAAAGTTTCCACACCTTGCTGACACCAGAAGTCAACACTTGGATAAAAGAGAAGTCTAAAATAATTGTTTTGGTTGCATACCAGTCTCTGTACAAAAATATTAAATGTTTTATAAAAAATTGTTATCATGTGACTTAGCGATGTTTCAGTTTCACTGAGAAATGTGACTTCTCAAAGTGGTCTTGCTTCTACCACATTTTTAAAAATCAGGTATGAAGTTCAGACCAAGTTCCTCTCTTAAAAATTCTGAGATCAGACCAGCGAGATAGCTCAGCCAAATAGGCGCCTGCTCAGGCAAGCACAGGGACTAGGGTGCTATCCCTGGGACCACATGGTGCACCAACAATGCCACCGGGCATGCTGAGCCAGCCACTGAGATTGCGCATGGTGGCGCGTGTCTGTAACCCCAGCACTGGGGAGGCTGAAAACAGAAGGATCACTGTGAGTCAGAGCTGCATAGTGAGATTTGGTACCAGATAGATTAAAAAAAAAAAATTCTGGGGCCAGGGAGATAGTTCAGTGGAATAAGCACTTGCCTGGCAAGCGCAGGGTCCTGAGTTCAATTCCTGGTACCACATTTAAAAAAAAAAAAGTTGTAATATTTGGTACTTCTCTGTCTTCTCTCCTATGTGAGTTGAAGTCAGGAAGGCCCCAAGCTCGGTATTAAAGGCTCAAATTTAAATTCTAAAAAAAAAAAAAAAAGAAATTCTGAGGTCTACCCATGCTATAACATCACCTACTGCCTTACAGTATGAATGTAGTCTTAAGAGTCAACGCAAAGGCAATAAAGGAGTTTTGGAATTCAGTCATTTTGACTGTTACTAGGAATAGGATATGAAAGGGATAGGAACTACTATTAACAAATGCGAATACTTTCACTCAAAATACTAATAAATACTTGCAGTGTTCATAAGTAGCAAGTCAAAATACACAACAAAATATTTCTGGAATAGCGGGTAACTTTTATTAAATTTTATAAGCCCAAGGTAAAAAGCATAGGCAATAATTACTTTTACTAGTCAATAAAAAGCAATTCTACCATTCACTGGTAATTAATATACTAAGCAAAGTTGGAAAGCATTTTACCAAAAGCAACATATTTAGAGAAAATAAATTACAAAATTATAAAATGCTCATAATCAAAATAAGTACATTTCAAGGAAAGCGCAAACTCATTTTAATTTATAGAGTGAGTTAAAGCCTTAAAAATTTAAATGGAAAGTGAAACATGCAAAAATGGATAAACATTCTACAAAAAAAAAAGAACCTGGCAAAGATGTTACAGGACAAAAAGTACAAATTAATGCCTCTCATGGCCAAAACCACAGAAAAACTCAAAATATTGCCAAATTAGACCCAATAATGTATAAGATGAATAAAATGTCACAGTGAAATAAGTTTACCTGGGTAAAAATAGTCTCATCTTATATTTGAAAACTCTTTTTAAAAAACAAAGGTTTTTTGTTGTTGTTGTTTTTGGTTTTTGTGGAAATTAAACTGAGGGTTTCACATGTGCTAGATCTACCAGCGAATTAATTATCCTCTCTGATCTTAAATAAGATTTTTGAAAAAAAAGTGGATGAAAAAATACATGTTCATAAGCATTTAAATGAGAAGAAGAGAAGATTATGCAGGGGATATGGCTCAGCAGCATAAGTGCCTGATTAGCAAGCGCAAGGGCCCATGTTCAATCCCTGGTACCACCAAAAGAGTTAAAATAAAATAATAAATAAATAACAATAAATAAGAAGTGACTATTGGTTATCATGGTTAGAATAATTAAATGCATTCGGGCCACTAATAAAAAGATAAAAGATGTAGACTGAAGAATTTAGAAAGACTCAAATATATGAAAAAAAATAATATACAGCATAGATTCACTTCAAATCAATGTGGCAAAATGGAATACTAAATAATGTTCAAAAACCCTAGATTATCATCCAAATAAAATAAAAGCTAATTGCATATTTTTTCTTACACAGGCAAATATGAGAAAAAGTATAAATTTAATTATATTTAAAGATAAAATTATAACATCAGAAGAAAATTTAAATTTTTATTTTATAATTACTGTGTAGAAAAAGACTTCCTCAACAAATTATAAATTCATAAAGCTTGAAGTACTGATAAATCTAACACTTAAAAATTAAAGTCCATAAAAATAGCATGATAAAGTTATAAGATGTAACAAATGAAAAAAAAAAACTTTACAAAATATATGAGAGAAAGGAAGTATTGGCTGGGCGTGGTGGTACACACTGTAATCCCAGCATTTGGGAGGCTGAGGCAGGAGGATCGGTGTGAGTTCCAGACCAGCCTGGGCTACAAAAGTGAGCTTAAGGCCAGCCTGAACTGCATAGAGAGACTCTGTCTCAAAAAGACCAAAAAAAGAGAAGGGTTCAATAGTTTTACGAGGCCTGCGAGATAGCTCAGTGGTCTAAGCTTAGGTTGCCTTAGGCAAGCTTAGGCAACCACAGGGACCATAGTTTGATTCCCGGCACCATATGCTGTGCCAGTCCCACCCCCAGGGCAGGCTGAGATGGCCATAACATAAACAAATCAAATTTTAAAACAAATTAAATAGTTTACATATTGATAAGAAAGGAATTCAGTGTCCCAATCACCATGTGGCTTTGGACAAAAAAGCATTTTATTAACAAATAAATAAAATCACTTTCTAAACTTATAAAAGCATACTCAAAATCTTTAAATTTCTAGTGATCAAATTAAAACAAAACAAAACAACAAAAAAAAAGACTTTTTCATGACTTGTCTCCCTGACAAAGTAAGGAAATCTTCTCCACACAATACTGTACCCAGTACTGAGCACTGAAGTGCTCTCCAGCTTTGTGGAAATACCCATTGGCGGTGGCTTTAGGATGGCAACGTAGTGACCTCTGTGACTCAACAGCCATGCACCTTTGACCTAATAATTTGGGACTTCCCAACTGCGACCAATGCATTTGCATGTTTATGCAAAGACTTACAGACCAGACAATTTGTAGCAGCACTGATGGGGGAATAAAGTTAAAGATAACTATGCCTCAAAAACAGGTGGGATAAATAGATGAGACTAAGAATATTCTGCACTAATAAAAACCGGGTTTATCCTATAGATGATTATGTAATACATCGACAACGTTTATCACTGGATATACTATGTGAGGCAAGAAACTATATAACATATGCCATAATTGATACAATGATTTGCAAGAAGTGTGTGTATATAAACAGATATTTTTAAGAGCATACAAAAATTCAGGACAAGAATATACACAACACATGTTTTAATTCTTTACAATTTGTAAACTTTCAAAGATGGGCAAGAAAAATCACTGTTGCTTGTGGACAGAATATTAGACTGAGGACCTGAAGTAAAAAAAAAAAATCTTAGAAATACATAATTCTGTAGTGCATAAATGTGTTTACAATGCATATACATTATTGAAAAAGATCTATCAGTTTTAAACGTTAGTGAACTAAATGTGATGATCTCTTCTGATATCCACGAAACAGTCAATTTAAAAATAGGTCTTTATTTATTTATTTTTTTTCTGGTGGGACCAGGGATCAATCTCAAGACCTTGTGCTTGCCAGGCAAGCACTTATTCCACTGAGCTATCTCCCCGGCCAAAAATAGGTCTTAGTTATGGAAATCTTTGTTTAAGGAAAATTAATTGTTTCATCAAGTTGTGCTTTTATTCTGCATCTTAAAAAAAATTGCTCAAAATTTGCTATACACCAGGCCCAGTGCAAGGTACATGGTGCCTGCCCTCAAACAGTGTGAAGTTGAGTGAGGGGAGTTCACGTTCCATCCTAGAGGATCATGGTTATCCTTGTGGCTTAGAAATAAAATATTTAGGAGATGCAGTTCTTTCCAAAGCCGTAACAGTTCCACAATCCTCATCTGTGGCCCCCACCTAGTTCCTAGTTAACTGTCACCTTCTCTGAGACAATGAATTTTCACCACCATTACGTCTCCACGGAGGATTTCAAAGTAACTAGCCATCTTGAGCTCTACCCACTTGGCTTCGCAGAACAACTGGAAGTCCCAGAGGGACTACACACTGTCACGTCTCTACTCTTTTGCTGTACTATTCCCTTTGCTTGCAACAGCCCTTAATTTATTCTTCTTCCAGGGTACCTCCCACCCAGCAACGGATATTGGTCCAAGTGGTGCTCCAGGAAAACTTGTCTGCATGCCACATGAATTGTGTCAAGCGCTTTCTCACACCTCCTCCTACCTCACCCTCATTGTCAGTTTCACGTATTAAGGCACCAGTTTGCTTATAGATTGTATCTTTGGAGCCTGACACAAAGTAGTTTCAGCTCAACCATAGAGCTTCCCTGTGCCTCTGAATTCTCCCAGCTTACAGCGCTGAACTGATGTTCTTAGTAACTTTCGGCCACCACACCCCGGCCACCACTTCTCCACATCAAGATGTTGTACTCACTTGTCTAGCGACATCTTTGGGAAGGCAAACTTGCCCAGGCAGACACGGTGGATCGCACTCAGGGGAATCTGCTGCAGCTGCACACAGCTGAGCATGATGAAATCGTACTTGCAGATGAACAGTGTCTTGTCTGTGACCAGCAAAACTCTCTCCTTCTCATTGTTCCAGTGGTCTATCCTGCAGAGATCATCAAGGAGGAGAAAGTGGTTGGCATCCATGGACTTTTCAAGTGAAAGATCAGTACTCAATGAAACATCTAGCAAGAGGACAATGAGGTTCAATAACCTGAGAAGAAAGAGAAGCAGAGAGATCCCTGATGTTACCCATCGCTCATGCTGTCCCCATGACTATGAGAGAGGGGACCTGTAGAGCCTCAAGAAAATGTTTCACCAACACAGAGCTCAAAAAAGATTAGCCATGATGAAATCCACGGGTGGAATCCCAGGTTTGTAGCCTATTGATGTTGAGCTGCTTCACGCCTCTCTACCCCTGCCGTCCACTCAGAGACCTCTGTGGAGCACATCTTTCTCCAAGGATACCAAAAATAACGTTTGCTCTAACTCTGTGCTGCACTACAAAATTTACATCTACACACTACCTTATGCTAACCTCCAAAGGCTGCATCGTTAACTATGGGGAAAAAAAAGAAGCTTAAATACAGGCCAGCACTTATCCTACCCCAACCTCCTGGTAGAGGAAAACAAGCCACGCAGGGTTCTTCCGAGCCAGTGACAGAGTAGCCCTTAGCTAAATGTTTACTGACTCAGTCCGCTGATCTGGAGTGAGAGCCTTTCAGCAGACACATGGAAAATTTTGCCTAAGAGTTAAGAATTCCTCTGAGTGCAAAGAAAAGGAATGAGTGCAATAGTTTTTGACTGAAAATAGCAGAGCCTGTTCTACAGCTCCCTGAAGCACTGTGTTTGCTTTCCACTGCAGCCTTTAGGATATAGCAATTTGGGGTTTATTAGAACCATCTCAGTGCACAAGTTTACTAAAACCAAAACTGAAAAGGTTAATTTGTGTGCAATTCGTGTCTGGTTCTCACCATCACACAGAATCAATCTAAGGTGCGAATTATTCGGGCACCTTGCTTCCCAGCACACTCCACTCAGTAACCACTGTGCGCTTGTTAAAATAGAGGCAGAGTGATGTCTCTCCCTCATTCACTCTATCCCTCCTTGGCTGAAGAACAACCTCAAGGTCCTCAGGACAAACTACAGGTCCCTGTGTGGTTTGGCTCCTGCCCTGGGTCATCTCACAGCAGGCTGAGAAGACCCAGTGTTCAAGTCATGGTTCGAATGCCTCATTCAAAAGGACCTCATGTATTGCTCTAAAAAGTTGGTCCCTGTCATACTTCTGAGAACATTCAGATCCTTTCTCCTTTGTGCTGGGCATTTATCATCTTTTATAGGGAGAAATAATACATCAAATGTTTAGACAGCACAGTGAACTCTGGCCAGCTGGAGTGGACACTTCAGCACAGAGTGTGGGCCAGTGCAGCAAAGATGGGCTGCCTACATTGTGTGTAAGTGTGTGTGTGTGTGTGTGTGTGTGTGTGTGTGCATGAATGTGCATGCATGTGTGTCAGCTGTAGGGGGGGAAGAGATCCCCTCAGCAGGGCTACTCCTTCTATCTACTTCCTGTTCAGCACCCTGCACTAAATGAGTGTCAGTAGAGTGAAAACATAAATGGCAGTTAGACTCACTTTGCCAGGTCTTGGGTAGTGTGACAAGGTGGCTTGGGACTTCCTGCTCTGTCATTTATTAACCCTCAAGATTGCACCTTTAATTTTCTATGGTTCAAGTTATTTACCTGTGGAATGGAGTCAGTGTTAGTACCCACCTCCTCAGTTTGGGATCAGGATTGAGGGAAATGCTCCCTAGGGCTCTAAAATTAATGTTGCCATCACTAGTAGGGGCCTAGGCCACCAAATGACTTATGGTCACTCAGGATCTTCTGTGTCGTTGCTCCAGTTACACTTAAATGTCGGCTTGCTAGACTGAGAGGCTGTTCTGGTGGCTAGTGGATCATGGTGGTGGTGACCTCCTCAGAGGCTGATAATAGCCAAATATGGTGTGAGGAGGTGCAGCCCTGTTGGAAGAGGGCTACTGACTCCATGTCTTTGGAAGGCATGACTCCCCCTCTGTGCCCTGCTTCCTCTCAGCCTTGTGGTAAGCAGCTTTGTTCTGCTGCACACCTTTCTACCATGACATTCCTGCCTTGCAGCCAGTAGATCATGGAGGGAAATATCTGAGACCAGCAGCCAGGTAAATTCTTCCTCTTTTAAACTCTCTGTGTTAAGTATTTTTGTCCCACCAACAAAATGCTGGCTAATCCAGTTGTCTAAACAGAGACACTCAAGGTGAACTGAGAGAGGCAAAATTGGAGGAAACATGAGCAACAGAAAAGCATAAATGAAGAACAAAGAGGAAGGAAAAAGCAGAGGGAGAAAAAAGAATGAGATCTTAGTGTGTGCCTGTCATTGCGTATTTTAAACATCAGCTCCACATCTACACATAACCCTTTAAAGAAGGTTACATCCAAAATCACCCCACTAGCAAATGATACTACTACTTCAGCTTACAGTGGAAAGAAATGCCCTAGAATCCAGCTAATCTGGTTTAAATCTTTGCTCTATGGTTTCCACCCACTCTAACACACAGTGATATTCAACTCCTACTCTACAGAGAGAAAGAACAAATTCTTGAGAGGCTGCTTAACATTCTCAATCTTAGGAAGAGAGAGGGACTCTGAAATGTCTCCTCAGATATCTACATAAATGTCTCTAAATAGACCGAATCTACTTAGCAGTACATTATGAGCTGCTGCCTAATAAATCAGGCTTGTTTTTACTCTTTAAAGAACTGCAGCTTTTGGGTGAATGGTTTCGCTGAAAATGTCAGCACTCCATAATGAGATTTATTTTAAAAGGTAAAGGATTCCGGGAAAAAGGAGACTTCTTTTTAGGAACAGAGAGTTCTGCTGTGACACAAACTCTGCATAATTTACATGTCAGGAATGTCTGAATTCAAGTAAACACACAGACTTATAAATAGTTTGGGGCCAACATCTCTAGCTCCTGGGTGGCGCATTTATTTAGACTTCTATCACACCTTTTTCCCCCTCTGAAGAACTCATGGAGAAAATATTGGATTCCGTATTGCTGATATTAATGCTTGAAGTTTTGAGGACAATAATAACAAATACAGAAATAGGATTAACAGTAATATACTGAGTTTGCAGAGCTTGCGAAGTTTTATCAAATTCTTGAATATCTGTGCTAACATTTAATCCTCACAATAACCCTCCCTACTACATGTTACCACTCTCATTTTAAAGACTAGAAAAATGAAGTCCACAGGCCCTTAAGATGATCATCCAGTGTCTTACACAGAAGCAAGACTGACTCAGGAAGCTGAAGCAGACCCTGAAACACCAGACCTAGCAACAGTACTTGCTTTCTCCTCAGTATCACCACTTCCAGAAAGAGGCCCCTGTGGAGCAGTGTGCTTGAATGTGGTGAAATCCACCTGTGGAGAGAGCGCATCTGACGATACACACCGCTTCCGGAATGGTTGCCATCAGCAGCTTTCACCCCAGACCAAAACACCTGACAGCCCTCCCCAAGCCTCAGTGTCTTTGTCTTGGGGAATAGCTCTCCATCCTGTTACAGAAACAGAGGAACCCTTCTGCATTCATAATACTCCCAACCACCCATGCCAATTTTTAACCATTTTATTCACAAAATATCCTCAAACTGCACACTTGGCTCCATCGCTATCACCATCCTGCCTAGACTTCCATTACCTCCTCCATGACCATTGAAACTGGCCTCACCCCACCTGCAATGCTGGTCTCCTAGACCTGGTTTACGTACATCTGCTCTTGCTCTGTTTCCATGTCTTCAATCCGTGGCAGTGGGAGGGTTTGTCCTTTACCTCTCCCCAGATTAAAACTATTCACCAATTTCCCATGGCTCTATGAGAAATACCAGAAAGAACGAATCTCATCTAGAGGGTTCTGGAAGGTTGGGCCCCACCTACTCCTTCAGATTCATCTCAGGTCAAGTCATTCCACTCAGTTCTCCTTATTTCAATTGTTTTCGTCTTGTTCCCCTCAACTTCCTGGATCTTCCACACACTGTTCCCTTTGTCAGCAACCCTCTTTTTGATCTTCTTTGCCTGATTAGCTCAGAGCCATCACTCTTGACCTCAGAAGTGCTGGGAATGCTTCTCTCCTTTCTAATAGAGACCTTCATAGCCCCACACTCTCCTCTCCTGTCACACTTACCCTGCAGGAAACTTTACAGTTATTTATAGGTTATATAATTAATGTCTGACTCCTCTCCTGTTCTACAAACTCTGCAAAGCTGAAGTCTCGTTCCCAGCCTTATGCCAAGGGTGCTGGTGTCCCAAATTATTCTAACATGAATTAGAGAAGAAAACTGTTTTCTCAGCACAACCTGTAAGGCCTGGCACAGGTTAGGGAACCTGATGCTTCATTTTACATAATGAAATATTCCCTTATAAACTAGTACATTAAAAATCAGTAACATTTGGGAAATGTCATGTCATACAGTGAGAGTAAGGTACAAATGTTACCTAGAGCTTTACTTCTATAGCAACAAAATCAAAGCAACGCCTGCTTCCTGATATTCATGCTGAATATTTCTGAGTGGTGGAATTGCAAGTGATTTTCACTTTCCTTTGCTCTTCTCTACCCCACTGTACTTTATAACAAAAGTTTGCTACTTTTGCAGTAAAATAGATATTTTAAGATATCTGTGGTCCTTGTTAACCCAAAGAACAATCACCCTTCTTCTTCCTTTAAATGCACATAAACCTCCCAAATCCGTACAGTGCCGCACTTCTCAACCTAATCTCAATTTTCTCTTTATTACACGACCCATTGCCCTGCACACATTAAACAGGAGCTTTTCTACTGCAGAACCGATGTCTTAATCCTTTCTGGGTTTTTACATTTTGCCCAGTACACAAAAAGAAGAAAAGGAGGGTCTCAGTAAGCAGAGCAGGGAACACAATCCAGCCGCTCTGCCGGGAGAGCCAGCTTGGCCTGGCAGAATGTCCGTTGTGTGGTGTCTGGCCTGCGCAGGTTCCTCAGCACCACGCACAGTAGAGTGAATACAAAGGGGCCTGAGCCTGGATCCCGCCCTGTGAGATCACAGGGAGCTACACGGGCCTCCAGGTCCTGGGATGACAACAGATTCTCCAGCAGAGGGCGACAGCGAACCAGTTATAACGGGCTGGACCTGTCCGTAGGTTTCTGGGGCTCAGCCCCCATATCAGCGCCTCAAATCTTTCCAGATGTGAATATAGCTGCACCAACCTCATGCCCAACAGTCCTCTCAGTTGCTCTTTTAAGATTTTGGCAAATCAGTGTAAGGTTTGGAAGGGATGCTTTTCAAGATTTCTTTGCTAATCTCTCTGTACTCTGTCTCTGTCTCTGTCTGTTTCTCTGTCTATCTCTGTCTCTCTGTCTCTGTCTCTCTTTGTCTCTGTCTCTCTGTCTCTGTCTCTCTCTCTCCTCTATGTCTCTCTCTCTGTCCCTGTCTCTCTGTCTCTGTCTCTCTATTTCTCTGTCTCTGTCTCTCACTGTCTATGTCTCTGTCTCTCTGTCTCTGTCTCTCTATGTCTCTGTCTATCTATGTCTCTATCTCTCTGTCTATCTATGTCTCTGTCTCTCTCTCCTCTCTGTCTCTCTGTCTGTCTCTCACTGGCTCTCTGTCTATGTCTCTGTCTCTGTCTCTGTCTCTCTGTCTCTCGCTGTCTATGTCTCTGTCTCTCTCTGTCTATGTCTCTGTCTCTGTCTCTCTCTCTCTCTCCCTTCTAGTCTCTGTTTCCTCTCTTCCTCTACACTGAAGAGGCAGTAGTTCTCCTGTGCACTATCTTCTCTACAAGTCAGTCTTGGTGCACCCCTTAAGCCCCTTAAACCTCTCCATCCTCAAGCCCATTCCTTGAGGATGAGACTTTCTGAATTAGCTGGAGTTAGCAGCACTGGAGGAAAAGATGGATTAGTTCATTCATTCTGCACATATTCCCTGAGCACCCACGGGGTGCTAGACTCGGAAGAATCCAGTTTGTGTTTTCTCTTCAAACACAAGGAGAGGAGAACTACATGCCTTTAGAGCATACCCATTTCCCTCCTTCTGAATTAAGCAGAGTCTTATAAAAAACATTTAGCTAAATAATCCATGGACATTTCTTTCATTTATTTGGTTTGTCTTTTCCTGACTCTCCAATTTATTTAAAATAGAATTCTCTCAAAGGAAACACAGTATTCCAATAAAAACCCAGTGTCATAGCCTTCCCCGTCTCCCACTGTGACTTGCTGCCATTCGTCTGTCCCTCCCTTGCACCCTTCACTGCCAATCAGGGCCTCCTGCTAGTGAGAGTCCTAGGTAGATCTGACTGTTCTTGAGGAACGCGCAATTCTCTATCATGTCACATATGCACATTAAATAAAAAAAGAAAAAACAAAGTTACCTCAGATCCTCAAGGAGAAACTCAGACCTCAGGATTCCAAACCTGCTGCTCACAGGGCTGAGAAGAGGCGCCCCAGGCCTCTGTCTGATGCCTTAATAAAGTATTATCGAATTTTCTCTAACTGGTGAAGAGTTCCATGTTAAAAATGCACAAGATGCGAGATACAGATGATTTTAGTGATGTCAACAAGGACGAGCTGAGGAGTGTTTATTTGTTTTTTCAACACTTGGTTAGCACGTACCTAACACAGAGTGGATAGTGTTCCCACATAATCTAGAAGGAGTGACCTAGAGGCGTCTGTTCATGAATCCTCCAAAGCCTACTTTTTTTTTTAGCAAGTTTTAATTGAGCTATTATATGTACATTGGGTCTGGGGTTTCTGAGATCTATATGCACATATAAATAATCTTTCCACATACTGTTCTGGGATTATAATGATAGAAACCTCCAGATATTAAAGGTATTTTCTGGAATCAAGTGCTATAAAAGATGCTAAGTACATTTAAATTCTTTTCATCTTTTCCAAACAAACCTGACAAATGCAGCCTAGAGAATTGAAATCCAGCAAGACATCATGGTGCTGCTCTAAAATTTCCATATTGAAGCCCTACCCCCAATATGATGCTATATGCAGGTAAAACCTTTAGGAGGCAGTGAGGCTTAGAGGATACCAGGAGGGTGAAGCTTGCTGGATAGTATTGGTTCCTTTATAATAGAAGAGACACAGAGTTTCCTCTCTCCCCCACAAGAAGAATCAGCAGAAAAGCAGCTTTCTGTAAACCAGAAGGAAGGTCCTCACCAAGATCCAAGTCAACTAACTGGCTGGCGGATTTTGTTCTTCTAAAACTGCGAGAAGCAAGTCTGCAGTTTAATCCAGCCAATCTGTCATATTCCGCTACAATGGCCTGACTGACTAATGGGAATGGCCAAGTTAGTCAAAGTAACATCCCCAGGGTTTAAGTTGCTCCAAAATATGTTTGAGTTTAAGCTGTTCTGTTCTTTTTTTTTTTTTTTTTTTTTACCAAACCACCATCCATTAAGCAAGATAATTACGTCTCTCCATTCAATCAGTAAATATCGCCATATATGTCTGTATGCTGGCGTGAAACATTAGAGCACAAAGTCATCTAAAATAGTTTTGGTCCTCATGAAGCTTATAACAAATGAAGAGAAAATATAAATAAATCAAGTGTCACTATGCTGTGGTAGACTGTAAAACAGATGGTTGTAGAATGTGCCATGGAAATCTTGATTAATGGCTACTATTGACTCAGTGACAGTTTTGGTAAGTTTTGTTCTATATACCTCATATAAATTTTGTTTTGGCTGCCATCAACTCTGTGAGGAAGACAGTGGTACTGTCATCGTTTTGAAGATGAGGAACCAAATCATAAAGAGGTTAAGTAGCTTCCCAAAGTCACATAGTAGGAGTGACGAAGTGGAGCTCAAGGTGAGAGAATCCATGTCCAGAGCGCCTACTGCAGTAATGATTTTTTTTTCTTTTGGAAGGCATCCTCAAGGCACCAAGGATGTCAAAATCTAGATGGAAGGTACTTAAAAGGATATCAAAGGATGGACAAGAAATAGCTTGACATAGAATATGGACTTTAGACAGAAGGTACAGCATGTACCAACATACAGGGGGTATTGTGGTTTGCACCTAGTTGTCCCCAGAAAGCCTCATGTAAATCATGGGGCTGTCAAGTGCGAGGCTCGAGGGGCAGGGCTTGTGGGGCGTGGCCAAGAGAGGCGTGAACCGTTAAACTGACAGCACGTGCTGTCCGAGCTCCCCACCCCACCCCGCAGGTGGTGGTTTTGCGCGGAGGTGTGGAGCAGATCATCCTGGACACGGCAGCACCCCAGCCCCTCTTCCAGTCCCTATAAAGTGGGGTCAGCATCTTGAAGCCTCCATGAACTATGAGCTAAATAAGCCTTTCCTCCCCTAAGCTTGTGTGGCAGGTATTTGTCCCAGCACCTACAGAAGAGTAACTAAAACAGAAGGATATGACAAACATACATGGTGAGATGATATGTATTTATATAATGTGCAAAAAATCATAGAAATACAATCACCCTCAAAAAGTTTGGATTTCTGGCACAAAAACTTCGATTCAGAAAAGCAGAGTTGGATCAATATATCTGTAACCCATTAAAAAGCTTCCAGGGCCCACACATGTAGCCCAGTAGCTGCCTATCAGATGCAAGAAGCCCAGCTCAATTTCTTAAATGATGGGTGGTTTCAAAATATCAATCATTTCAGAAATTGCTCTAGGAATTGTGTTGTACCTAAGAACTTCTGCCAACCAGGTAGGCCCTGTTTGAACTTAATCTCAAGGAATTTTTAGATGGCACTGAATGATTTGAGGCTTTACATAACCTTGTTGGATTGGACTGCTTCCAGAAACTTGCAAGTAGTGCTGGTCCAACCAAAAGAGTTAATCCATCCACTCTACCTTCATCAAAGTTTTTCAAGCTTTAACAATAACCATCTGCTTCTGGCTCCCCAGGCCAGGATAACCAAGACTCAAGAGCACCACATAAAACCATGGCTTAGTCTCAACTGGCCTGGTGCAAAGAAACTGCCTATGAATTCATGCTTAATTCATACTCCCTGTCTGAAGACAAATTGTACTTGACCAGGAATTTGGCCAAGATTCCTAAGAGTGGGATGGGTACAGAGCTCAGCAGCCTAAGTGCTGGCCTAAGCATCTGCTTGGCAAGCTTAAGGTCCCGAGTTCAATTCCTGGTACTAGGGGAAAAAAAAGATTTCTAAGAGTTTGCAGGGTAACCACAAAGGAGTGTCCGCTTCATCTCACGTTTCATCTCACGTTTCACGTTTCAAGGCTCCTGATCTGTGTTGCTCTTTGTCACACATCCCTGAGGTTGAAGGCATAAATCTGGCAGTTATCAGAGGTGAGATCATGCAAAATTTCTTTATATTTTCTGAAGAGCATTCCTCACATCTATAAAATGAAGATAGCTGAATATTCCTCAGAGGGTTATTATAGAGTTGAATGCAATACAAAGTGTACAAAATACTCAATTACTGTTGATTGCTGATATAATGATCATGAAAGACTTTGAATCATGGTAACAGAATACTATAAACTAAACAATGGCATAAATCTTTTAAATATGTTCTGCAAAATTTATTGAATTAATCAATCACTGAGTGAATGATTGAGGTAAATTCACTTAAAAAGACTCCTCGACCTTAAAACAAAACACAAGCTATGAAAAAATATTTGTATTCTGATTCTCTTAATCTAATAAATTCAATCACTGATTCCACACACATAGAGCAAATTTACTGCTGCTCATCTGCCTGTATGCATGATCCAGCTGGATGTATCTTCATAGGATATAATATTTGAGTTATTCTAACTTGAAATCTAGACTGTACACAATATATGAAGCTACCTTTGTAGGTGGGAACTCTCAGAGGATAAGAACCTCGAGCAGCTGGATCAAAGGCCCCCCACAACCAGGGCCACAGGGAGAGTAATTAACATAGACGTCCAGAAGTCAAAAGTTACATGAAGTTAACCAAGCTAAAACTCAGGATGATAGCTTCAAAACCAATTTGACTTGTATTGATGTACAGTGGACTTTCTCACTATGTGAAGTAAAGAAGGCATTTCTTTAGATAAACAATCCCAGGCAACATCCATAAGCAATTTCTTTTTCTGATCTAACCAATATGTATTGAAAAACTATTACATCACAGGGCTTAGTAAGAAATTGTTGAGCCAAACAAACCCAAAGTCCTCTGACACAAATTCTCTCCTAAGGAAAAAGCAAAATAGATGCATGAATACAGAGACCTGAGTAAAAAAGATTTAGAGGAATCATAGTCTTAAAGATAAAGAGAAGCAGCAAAAGCAGAAGGTGAACTTCAGCACATCTGAAACAGCGGACAGGCTGCTGCAGCCCAAGCGGAGAACAACAGAGAAGGAGATTTCAGCGAAAGTCAGGTGGCGAGCAGGAGCAACCATAACGTTTTTCATAAGACATGGCTATGATCTCCCAACAGACAGGAAAATGAGCCAAGTTTCAATAAAGTCATGCGGATCTGCTGTGAAGCGCTGGAGCCCAGTTCAGACCCCGGCTCTGCAGGCCACCTCCTCAGGACGCGCACCTTCCATCGGGCTGTCCTTGCCGCTTATTTTTCCTATGCTACCAGCCAACTGTTCTCTCTCTACTGCGCTAACATCACCAAGACGATGTTTTTAAAGCTGCTCTGAAGGAAAGAACCTGGGAACACGTCATCCTTTGCTCTTTGCCACCAAACTCCTGCACATCTATTGAATACCTTGAGTCCTCCAGGGACACCCGGAGCACACACGCGGCCCATCCCTTCAGTCTCTTTCTTCTGCTACAATCACTCTAAAGGTTCATTTGGTCTGAAGCCAAGAAAGCTGGTGGGAAAATAGGACCTAAGATGTGAAGGCAACAGGGAGGGAAGAACTGAGGCCTAAAATAGAACAAATCGCATCTCGCCTCCTCCATTTTTTTTTAACATGGGGAGGGATGTTTGTATACAGTACTTTGTTAGTTGTAGCTCTTTGAATACTAAAGCCACAGCTTAGATCAGGCAAAATCAAGAAAGGGTGGGGAAAGAAGTGCTATAAAAAATACTTAGAGGAATCCCACAGAAATCCAAGAACAGGAATCAAAGCACAATTGGAACCCACAGGACTTTAAAAGCCCCAAAGAACGAAAGCTACTCACTTGAGATTGGCCTCTACCAAGACTTCTACATCTCCTCTCTGTACATCTAATCGGTTTCCTCTTGAGTAGTTCACCCCTATCAGGTGTGTATTCCCACACCTGCTATAGTTCCACCTTGATGTGACCTTTGATCCCTTAGACCTGTTTACACTAATTTTCAGATCCATGTTCAGAGAGCTACTGGACTGCTGGATCTCTCAGCTCAAATTCACAAGATAACAAAAAGTATGAGTTTAAGCCATGCCCTCAATGAGCTGCCTGTTTGGCTCACAAGTAGGCTAATGGATTAGACCGTCTGTCTAATCTGCTACTGCCAAAGGCTGAATAAAATTCTAGCGTGCAAAAGAAGACTCACACATGAGAACATTTTTAATCATTATTTCCCTTAGTTATTCTGCTTTCTTTTCCTTCATAAAATTTTAGACTAAATAAACGTGAAAGTATAACAATGCTTGCAGAGAATTTGACAGGAATCCTATTAAACATGTTTGTCAAATTTAAAGAGAATTAAAATTATTGTATTTCACTTTCCAGTCTATCAGCTTGAGTTATTTGAGTATAAACTCACTTGGTCATTGTACGTAACTCTTAATTTTTATACTGCTGCACCTTATTTGCTGTTACCTTAAGAATTTTTACATCTACATGCATGAAATATCTGACTATATTCTTTTCTACTGTATTTGTGTGGTTTTGGTGTAAATTCTATTGGCTTCATAGAATGGCAGGAAAAGAGTTTCCTTCTCTCCTGTTTTCTGAAGTGGGCTACATGGATTGGTGCGCAATCTTTTGTAAGTACAGAGCAAAATTTTCCAGTGAAATTGCTATTAGAAATTGCAATGTGTTGTGTATGACTTTGATTATGAATCAAATCTAATTGTTAGAGAGTTTTTCAAATCGTCTATTTCACAGTGAATGAGTTGTGATAGTTTGCATGTTTGGAAAAGTTAGTTCATTTCATTTAATGTGTCAAGTTTATCTGTTTAGAGTTGTTTGCTCTAATCCTTTATTGTTGCTTGGTGTGTGCAAGATCTGTTGATCTCTCCTTTTTATCTCCTCTGTTTCGCTGTCAGTTTTGCTAGAGGTTTGTCAGTTTGAAATGCTATGTTCAGATACCCATCTTTTGTTGTATTAATTTGCTTTGTTGTTTTGTATTGCTTTAAAATAAAATTGCTTTAAACATTTACTTATACTATTTCCTTTCATCTGCTCACTTTGGGTCTGCACTTGGGTTTCTTTTTTCTAGTTTTGTGAAACAGGACCTTAGATTATAAGTTTGAAACTTTTCCTCCATTGTTACGCCCACTTCTCCTTTAGAACTTTAAACTTTCACTTTCCCCACTGTTAGCCGTATCTCATACACTTGAAAATGTTTTGTATTTCTTTTCATTCAGTTCCATATACTTTTTAATTTCTTCTTAAAAATTGGTACATCTTTGCAGACATAAAAGTTGCATGCCTTGTATGTGTTACATGCATATAATAAAACTTAATTCTTCCATTCATCCCGTTCCCTACCCTCATTTCTTGATCTCCTTCTCATTTAAGAAAGATGTTTCCCTATTTCCTATTATCTATCTTTTATTTTGCTTTTTCTCTGTAATTTGGTTTTCTCAGACTGCTTTGTTTTCTGGCCTTCTTGGACATATATTATTTACTTCCAAATGCTTAAATATTTTTGTGATCCTTTTGTTATTGATTTCTACTCTGATTCCATGATCAGCAGAGACCACAGTTGTTTGGCAGCTTAGAACACGGTAGTCCTCAGAGTATGTCAGGGAGGTGCTTAAAAAGAAAGTATATTCTGTTGCTTTGGGTGGCATGTTTCATAGCTTTTGTTTATTGTTGGTGATGTTGAGTTCTCAATCCTTTATGATCTTCTGGCTAGTTGCTTTATTAATTATAGAGAGAATGGTGTTGAAGTCTCCAATTGTACTTGGGGATTTTTCTATTTCTGCTTTCAGTTCTGTTTTTCTGTTCTGTATTTTGCAGCTCTTTGGCTGGGTCATGTACACTTAGATTATTATGTTTTCTAGATATATTGACTGTTTAAATAATTGCACAATAGTCCTGTCTTTCTCTGAGATGTTTCTTTAATTTATTTTAGTTTTTATTTAATTTACTTTATTTGGTTTTTTACTAATTTGCATCATATAGTATTTCGGGAAACAGAGCAACTCTTGCATGTCCAGTTTTATCTTCCAAATAAACAAGTAGAACTGCTTAGGCAGACCCAGGGACCAGGGTTCAACCCCAATGTCTCCTGACAGCCCCATCCCCTGGGCACTTGGAGACAGGGACTGAGACTAGGTGTGGTGGAGGGCGCCTATAAGCCCAGTACTTGAGAGATTGAAAACAGGAAGAATCACTATGATTGCAATCTGTGTAGTGAGATCCTGTAGACCCTGTACTAAATATGTTTAAAAAAAAAAAAGAAGCAGAGGCTTTCTAATCTTTACATTGCTTACTCTACCTAACTGCGTTCTACCTTTTTCACTACAGAATATTTTGGGACAACATGGAGAACTCATGTGCATGGAGACGAATCCTCATGTAGTACTTTTTGAATCAGATTATTTTGTTTTCTCAAAAGAAATGACAACAGCTGCTTGTGTAGCAGTTTCAGTGATCTGCAAGAGCTGAAAGCCTCCATACTAAGAGTGAAGTTTCACTTGTTTTCATTAATCAGACACATACTGGCGAGGTCCCATATAATCTAGATTTAGTTTAAATTATTGAGTAATTCTTTCCAGAGCTCAATCCCTTGCTAATAATGTCAATAACCTACTTGATATCCTCCATTAAATTACAAAAGAGATTCTCACATGGGTCATGATGGAAACAAAAGCAGTGCGGTGCTGCAAGTACTTTCAGAGTTCTAACGTAATAGCACTCTGTCTTTATTTCCATAGGATAAAATAATCTCATAACTGAATTCAGAATACCAAGGTGAGCACATTGAATGTGTGGTTGGCAGAGATGCACGCAGGTGGTTCCCATGGGGAATAAGAACTGCTTCCCACGTTGCACTGCCCCAAGGAAAAAAAACAGGGGCAGTTCCATCAGTGAGGAGTGGCATGGACTGGCAAGTCGATGGTATATTTCAGGTTTAAGCCATTGAGCAGGTGAAATGGCTCATGGATCTCTAGTTAGTGACTCAATGAGAAAGTGTGTCTCCAGCTCCTCATCCCAGGGTCCAGAAGGCTTTCGCTCCCTGCTTTCCCTGCTCCTTCCAGCTCTCTCCAGCTTGTAAACCGTGGCGAGCCACACTGGATTGTCTGATTCCCTAAGCTGTCCCTGCAGCTCTACATATAACTGCTCTTCTTTCTTCCTGGGATATTCTTTCCCATCATACTCATATTTTGAAATCCCTCCTCCTTCTTTAATCTTGGATATTTCTTCTGTGTAATGCAGCACACAGTGACCTCTGCACTCTCACAGAGGCATTTGTGGGGGTGTAGATCAGCTTTTATCACTCTCAGCTGACTTGACTTATACATCCCGCTCCCCCACAAATCTCCAAGTTGGTGAAGAAGGGACTCTTTTATTTGACTTTGTATTTTTATCACATGAAGCAGATCTCAACGAAAGCATAATTGAATGCATGAATAAGTGAACATGGGTAAATAATAAAAATAACAAATCCAAATTTTATAGGTCATCCACCATGTAGCAGAAACTGTTGCGAGCACTGCACACATATTTCATAATTTAATGCTTCAAATCAGTCCCTGAACACCCTGCATCTTAAAGATGATAAAGCTGAGATATGGAGATAAAACAGATCTGCAAAGCCAAGGTCAAATAGTAGGTGATGGAAGTCAGCATTTAACAGCATCAAATTTCTTTCACCTTTTGGCTTTCCCTGAGTCCTCTCTAATTGGTAGCAGTCTTGGGAAAACAAACACTTCCAACTACATTTGTGAGTGCAGTAACTAAATGTCCTGACTGTCCTGTAATGCAGGTCACTCAGGGACCATTAGCTCTCTGGATGAGGTTGCTGCCACGGAGAATTTATAGAGAAAAGCAATGTGTTTAATTAAGTGGTTGTTGAAAACACCCACCCACTGTAAATGGATGCTGGCAACAGAGGTGCTTTTGTACTGTCAGAGTTCTGCCATAGATCATTAACATATTGATAGATTTCAGGCACTTTTCAGCCTGAATGCTCTCACCCAAGGACAGAGGCAAGTGTTATAGACTTCAAGGGGCTTGGAGGCCAAGGGGCATGATGACAGGACTCCATGCACTGACTCTGCTGGGAAGATGATCAGAATTCAGTCTGAGTCAAGCTCACGCTAGGGTCTGAGTCATACGATGGGCCATGTCCTGTGCTAAGGACTGCAAGGGGGAAGGAGTTTTGAACAAAAGTAAACCAGGAATGTGCACAATAAACTGTACTCTGGAGTATAATGGAAGCGCGAGAAGGGAGCTGAGATTGTGCCATTTGAATTAACATGAAACTGAATCCCTGAAAGACAGGGAAGATCTAAGCCAGCCGCAAGGAGAAGAAGTATTCAACACAGAAGAAATAGGATGAATATGATCTTAAGGCAAAGGCCTAGTGTCAGGAATGGGGTGAGGGGAAACAAACAGTTCAGGTTTTTTATGTATTTAGCACAGGGGCTCACTACTCGGATAGGACTCATAGTGATCCTCCTGCCTCAGCCTCCCCAGAGCTGGGATTACAGGCATGTGGCACCACACTCAGTCTTGATTGATAGAATTTCTAAACAGACATAATGGTGACTGGGGCTGGCGAGGGTAACCAGATTATATCATGCAGCATCCTAAGGATGCAGCAGAATTATATACAGCCCACAAAAGTCCATAAACCATGAACATGAGAGTGATCTGGACATGGACTTCTCAGATTTTGTCATGTACAGGAATCCTATGAATTCGCAGGTTCCAGGTCTGGAGTGAATTCTGAGGGTCAACATTTTCTAATAAGGGCAGCTGGTATTCAGGGAGGCATGGCCGTGTTTTTAGTGGTAGGATGCCTGGAACCCATGAAAGTAGGAAAAAATGAGTGGGGTCAGAAGAAGATCCCCTTCAGAATATCAACTTAATTTGCATAGTACTTTTATCTTTCAGTTTCTCCTTGACTATGTCTCAGTGACTTTTCTCTGTCTGCTGGGGGGAAACACCTGACACCCAAAATTAAGGAAGGAGAGGTGTATTTAGATCACAGCTAGTGGAGGTTTCAGTCCACCCTCAGCTGGCTCCAAGGCAGAATGGCACATGGCAGAGAGCAGTCATTCAGGACAGTGGAAAACAGCAAAACAGCAAGAGCAAGAGAAAGAGGGAAGAAGAGCAGCATAGCAGGAACAGCGTGCATCTGTCTCCTTGTGTTGACTTCAGTCTATGCACCCCAGGCTGGGTGCAGCATGCACACCCATAATCCCAGCACTGGATCATGAGTGGATCTCATGAATGCTCTAGAAGAGCATTCCATAACTGCATGAGGCACTGGGGCAACAACTAGATACAAGCCATAGCAGAGTACAAGGCGTGAGACAGCCCCCAGTTCCCAGGTTGCTTTTTATCCTTTCTATCATTGTTGTAGTATTTTTCAACACATAATTAATTCAGCCATTCTTCTAACATAATTAGACTGTGACAAGCTAAAAACGTGATTGACAGTAGCCCACTGGCATCGCTCACCTTCCTCTACTGACAGTTGACATTTTTAGTTGCTTCTAGGCAGACACTAAATAAAGTCAATTGAGCAGTCCAAGCCAGAGAAAGATGTGGAGAGGAAAAGGTCTCCAAACTTGCCCTGAGAACCTCTGACCTCTCTTCTCTGCAAACAAAAGACAATCAACAAAGAAACCAGGCACAGGCGCAAAGATCATTTAACCAATTTAAACTGCAGCGATGGCTGTGTTGAGAGATGAAAAATCACAAAAGGCAGCCAGAACTGTGTAATGAGAAGACAACTGGGCAGAGGGAGAGGTGCCAGGAGTCAAGCTCTCCTGTGACCCCTAATAAGTGGTTGCCCTTGTACAGGTCACTTAATTTCTGGATTTCTTCATCCATAAAATGAAGCCAGCTATACTTCTCAAGCTTGTCTCACGGGCCTGTGTGAGGACAGCAGGTGACCACAGGAGGAGCAACTTTGGGGGTCAGGGAACTCCAGAGAGACAGCCCTGGACCTGCAGAGAGCTCCTGCCCCTGCTTCTCAGCACCCCTTTGTTAGGCAGACCTGTCTCTGTCTTGATTCAGAGATCAAAAGCACTTCTCCTCCCTCCTCCCTCCTCTGTCCTCCCTCCTCCCTCCTCCCTCCTCCTCCTCCTCGTCCTCCTCCTGGAAGAACTTTCAGAGTTAAGCAGACAACTCAAGCCTCATGGACTTCTATGTACCCCTCTAGTCCAAGAACCAGAATTCCTCATTTTTCAAACATGTTTTTCCCAGAGGCACCTCAGTGGGCTCTGCGGGGAATGACAGATGTGAAAGAGAGGGCCTTCCCCAGGAGGAGGCTGCAGTGTAACACCACGGTGCACACGACTCTGTGCAGAAGAGTGAAGGCATTGTTTCGGTGAAAGTCAGGGTAGGCTGATGGGTTGGAGCCTAGTTTCTGAGACTTTAGTCCTGGGATACTCTTCCCACCCCATCCCTGCACCTACAACCTGATCGTAATGCTTCCGACCTCAGGCTGTAGCTGCGAAGGTCGTATAAGGTAGAGAACATTCCAACTACAAGGAGGCAAGACAATGCTACTTACTAATTTTACCAAAAGGTGGGAATGCTTCCTACTTTTTTTTTCAGTTCTTTTTCTCATCACGAAGTTTTAGTAATAAACCTTGCCTACTAGGTGCTTCAATTTCTAAAAAGTAATAAAAAGCCTTTAAATGTGTGTAGCCCATGGCAGTTTGAAAAGTAATTGTTACAAAATAGAACAAATAATCTGGTAAACAGTCTGAGAAGTAGGGTGCTGTAACTTTACCAAAAGTATGTGGTAGACAGGAAATACACATACACACACACACACACACACACACACACATACACACACACACACACACACGGAAACAGCTACTTAAAGATCATCAAAATTACATGTATTATATTCATGTAATTTCTAGTTAATTGACAGTACTTCTCATAACAGTATATTGTTAGTGATTACTAACAGTTATCAAAATAGAATAATTTTAGGAAAAATGCTTGAAAAGAACTGTAAAAGCTGTACCAAATATCAAATATGGTGGATGTATTTCTTTCAGGGGAAACTAATTTGAAGTGGTCTAACAA
Source organism: Capromys pilorides (assembly GCA_004027915.1). Taxonomy (NCBI): domain Eukaryota; kingdom Metazoa; phylum Chordata; class Mammalia; order Rodentia; family Capromyidae; genus Capromys; species Capromys pilorides. The sequence continues at coordinate 23,891 of PVKN010009315.1, forward strand.
ATATACCAAAGCAAATTTACTAAATAAGAACCAAAAAAATC
>PVKN010009316.1:0-23922 GCA_004027915.1 Capromys pilorides
GGTTCTCCCAATAGTGAAACCATATGATGTTTGCACATGCAGGTAAGATTTATTTCACTCACTAATACAGTCTCTCATCTCCATTTAGCTATAAAAGCCTTGAATTTATATTTTTAAATAGCTGAATAATGATCCATTATGTAAAAATATTATCTCTTTTTATCAGTTCCTCAGCTAATGGACATTTGAGTTGTTTCCAAGATTTAGCTATGACAAATTGCTCTGCTATAAACATGGGTGCACATATATTGCTGTGATATGATGTTTTAGTTCTTTTGGACAAACATCTAGCAGGGAAATAGCTTGCTTGAATGGAACTGCCGTTAGCTTTTTGATAAATCTCCACACTGATTTCTATAGTGTTTGTACCAGTCTACTTTTTCCACCAACAGTGGACAAGGATCCTTTTCCCTGTAACTCTTCTAGCATTTGTTACTGGTTGTCTTCTTAATGATAACCATTATTTCTGGCATAAGATGGAATCTCAGTGTTGTTTTAATTTACATCTCCTAAATGACCAATGATGTTGAATATTTTTTCATATATTTATTTACCCTTTGTATTTCCTCATCTGTGAAATATCTAATTTTTAAAAATGTATTTGGTTGTTACAGGGTCTCACTACAGAGCTCAGACTCATAGTGATCCTCCTGTTTTCAACCTCCCCAGCACGGGGATTACAGGCATACACCACTACACCTGGACTTTGTAGCCAGCTCAGCTCACCCTTGGGGTGGGGCTGACATGACATGTGGGGCCAGGGATCTAACTGCGGTTCCTGCACTTGCTAAGCATGCCTAAGCAGGTGCTTTAGGCTGCTAAGCTATCTCACTGGCTCTCATGCATCTTTGGATTGGGTCTTTGAACTTTGGAGACGTGATATTTTTTAAGTCTTTATATGCTCTAGACAGAAGTGCTTTGTCCAAGGGATAGTTGGCTATATTTTTTTTTTTTCCCAATTCATGGGTTTTCTTTTTACTCAGTTGGTGATTTCTTTTGATATGCAGAAACTTTTCAAAAAGATGAGATGGTTGATTCTTTGAAGTATTTCCTGTGCTCCTTGGTTTTTACATACCCTTATGTCTTAAACATTTATGCCTACTCTCTCCTCCAGAAGATTTAGTGTTTTTCTTTTAATATTTAAATCTTTGATTGGTTTTGACTGTAGTTTTGTGCATGGTCACAAGCATGGATTTAATTTTAGCCCTCAGCATGTGAAAAGCCAGTTTTCTAGCACCTTTTATTAAAGAAGCTATGTTAGGGGGCTGGGGAGATAGTTAAGTGGCCTAAGTACCTGTCTGAGCAGTGCAAGGACCAAAGTTCAATCCCTGGTACCACATGCCATGGGGGCCCCTGTGTGGTAACTCACTCCTATACTCCCCGCGCTGGGGAGACTGAGACAGGAGATTCAATCACAATGAATCTGAACTGTGTAGTGAGACTGTGTATCAAATCAATCAATCAACCATTCAATCAATCAATAGACTATCTTTCTTCCAGTGGATATGTTTGGCCCCTTCATTAAGGACAAGCTTACTGATTATGTGTATAGTTGTGTCTACATCTTCCAATCTGTTCCATTGTTCCTCAGGTCTGTATTTTTGCCAGCACCATGCTGATTTTATCACAATAGCTTTGCAGTATAATGTCAAGTCAGGGATTGTGATGCCTTCTGCATTTCCTTTATTATTGCTTTTTGTTATTCTAGGTCTCTTCTGGTTCTAGGTGAATATTAGGATTTTTGTTTTTTTAGATCTCTGAAGTATACAAATGGTATTACAGTTAGGATTGCAATGAATCTGTATAACAATTTTTAAGTATGGCCATTTAATAATATTGGTTCTTCCTGTACAGGAGCAGGGAATATCTTTCCATTTTCTGAAATCCTCTTCAATCTCTTTTTTCAAAGTATTATAATCATCCTTGTATAAATCTTTTGCTTTGTTTGTGAGATTGAGTCCTAAGTATTTCATTTTTTTGAATGATATTGTGAAAGGCATAGTTTTCTCGATTTCTCTCATGATGAGTTTGTTGTTTTTGTATAGAAATGCTACTGATTGTTCAATGTTGACCTTGCATCCTGCTATGCTACTTAATTTGGTTATTAAATTTATAAGTCACTTGGAGGAGGTTTTGGAGTTTTCTATATAGAGTATCATGTAATTTGCAAATAATGATAATTTCATTTCTCACTTTCCACTCATTATTCCTTTTATTTCTCTTTCTTGTCTGACTGCTCTGGCTAATGTTTCCAGAACTGTATTGAATAGCAGTGGTGACAATGCACATCTTTGTCTTGTTCTGCATTTTTAAAGTGAAGGCTTTTTTTCCTGTGTTTATTACGATGTTAGCTATTGGTTTCTCATAGATGTCTTTTATTATGTTGAAGTAACAACTGTCTATTCAGATTTTCGGGTTTTATCATGAATGACTGTTGGACTTTGTCAAAGCTCTTTCTACACCTATTAAGATGATCATGTGGTTTTTATCTTTGACTCTGTTGACATGGGGTATATGGATTTGTATATATTGAATCACCCCTGCATCCTGAGATGAATCCCACTTGATTCCAAGTATAATCATCTTGATGATTTGGTGCATTCTGTTTGCTAGTATTTTACTGAGGATTTTTACATCTATGTTCATTAGGAAGACTGGCCTGTAGTTCTCTTTTTTGGTTGAATCTTTTTTTTTTAATCAGAGTAATTCTTGCCTCCCTGAATGTGTTTGGGAGAACTGCTTTCCTTTCACTTTCATTGAAGAGTTTGAGAAGAGTTGGCATTAGTTCTTGTCTGCATTTTTTTTTTTTTTTTTTTTTTTTGTAGAATTGTAAATCCACCAGGACCTGGGCTTTTCTTTGTTGGTAGGTTTTTAAATTATATTTTTAATATCATTGACTGATATTGGGTTATTCAGAATTTTTACATCTTCTTGATTCAGCTTTGGTAGCTGATATGCAACTAAGACTCTGCCCATTTCTTCTGTGTTTTCCATCCTGTGAGAGTAAGGATTTTGGAAGATTGATAATCTTCTGAATTTCTATAGGGTCTGTGGTGATTTTACCCTTTTCATTCTTTATTGCATAAATTTGAATTTTTTATTTCCTATTTTGTTTTGTTTTGTATTTAGTACAGGGTCTACAGGGTACAGGGACTCACTTCGTAGATCAGATTCATAGTGATTCTCCTGGTTGCAGCCTCCCAAATGCTGGAATTATAGGCACATTCTACCGTGCCCAGTCTCAATCACTGTCTCAGTGTGCCCTAGGGGCAGGGCTTGCATGGCAAGCTGCGGACTGAACCCTGACCACTGTGCTCTGCCTAAGCAGGTGCTTTAGTCTGCTGAGCTGTTTGGCCAGCCTTTTTATTTCCAATTTTTGGATAGAGTTTTTATTAATTTTATTTATTCTTTCAAAGAACCAACTCTTTGAGTTTTTATTGTTTTCTTCATCTCCATTGCTTTTTTTTTTTTCTCTGATTTTTACAACTTCCTGCTTTCTTTGGTTTTTGGGCTTGACTTGCTCTACATTCTCTAGGATCTTGTGATGCAGCATCAGATTGTTTGCTTGTTCGTTCTATTTTCCTCATGCAAGAATTTAGCTCTATAAGTTGCCCTTTTAAGACACTTTCATGGTATCCCACAGGTTCCAGTAAGTTGTATATGCATTTTCATTTCATTATAAATATTGCTTAATTTCCTCTTTAATTTTGTCAGTGACACATTAATTGTTCAGGAGGGTGATATTTAGTTTCCATGTGTTTACAGAGTTCTTGCTGTATCTCTTGTCAATAATTTCTAGTTTCATTTCACTATGGTCAGATTATATGCATGGGATGATTTAAATTCCTTTGCTTTTACTTAAGCATGCTTTATGTGCTAGCAAACGCTCTATTTTGGAGAAATCCCACGTACAGCTGAGAAGAATGTGTATTCTGACACTGTTGTTGGGAACACTCTGTAAAGGTCTACTAAGTCTGTTTCGTGCCAAGTTTGGTTTAGTGTTGTTATTTCTTTGCTGATTGTTTGCCTAGTTGATCTATTTCATTGTGTCAATGGTGTGTGAAAGCTCTTTTGATTTTCCATGTCTTTTAAGATTTATCTTGTATAGTTGGCTGCTCATACATTGGGTACAGATGTATTTGTAATTGTTACCTTGTCCTCTTGAAGTTTTCTCCCTAACAAGTATGTCCTGACCTTTTTAAAGATTTCTTTCAATCACTCTAGTTTGAAGTTGGCATTGTCAGCAATCAGAACGGCTATCCTGCTTTTTTCTGTGTTCTTGTCACATGGAGTATTGTTTTCCCACCCTTTGTTATTCAGTTTATTAATTTCTGTATGTGTGCAATGTGTTTCTTATATGCAGTGCAGTGTTGGATTTTGTTTCTTACTCCATTCCACCAGACTGCTTCTTTTGATTGGTGTGTTGAAGGCATTTACATTGATAATTATAACTGTTATACATCAGCTTTTCTTTGTCATGGTATTTTTTTTTACAGTAGGAGAGCTATTTTTCCCCTCTGTTTAATTGCATGGTGTGCTTCTTTGTTCTTTCAGTTGTTATTCTTGAGGTTATGGCCATTTTTTCTCTTTCTAAATTATCTGTTAGGGTCAGGGATCTAGCTTGGTGGTCTAAGGGCCTGCCTAGCAAGCTCAAGGACTCGCGTTCCTTCCCCATACCACATTCTGTGCCAGCTCCTCACCAAGCCAGCCACTGAAACTGGTCATACTGATGCATGCTTGTAATCCCAGTGCTGGAAAGGCTGAGACAGTGGTATCACTATGGGTCTGAGCTGTGTAGTGAGACCCTATATCAAATAAATAAATAAAGATTTAAAAATAATAAAATAGATATCTATCAGAGGGCTGGTGAGGTAGCTCAGTGGACTAAACACCTCCTTAGGCAAGCACAGGGACCAGGGTTCAATCCCTGGCTCTACATGCTATGCTGGCCCCACCCCACGCATGCTGAGCCAGTCATCAAGACCAGACATGGTGGTGCACACCTGTAATCCATGCTCTGGGGAGGCTGAAAACAGGCGGATCACTTTGAGTCTGTGCTGCATAGTGAGACCATGTACCAAACATTTAAAAAAAAAATCTGTCGATACTCTTTGTAGGAATGGTTTGGTTGTCATGAATTTCTTCAGTTATTCTTTACAGTGGAAGTGGCTTATGTCTCTGTTAAATTTAAGGGATGGTTAGATAGCTCAGTGGACTAAAGCACCTGCTTAGGCAGGCACAGTGACCTGGGTTCAATCCCTGGAGTGCTGTGCTGGCCCTACCCCTGGACCATGCTGATATGGTGATTGAGACTGGGTGTGATGGCATGCACCTGTAATCCCAGGTCTTGGGAAACTGAAAACCGGAAGATCACTATGAGTCCAAGCTGATCAGTGAGACCCTATACCAAATACATAAATAAAAAAAGTGAAATAACGTATGTTCTGGAGGAGAAAGCAGATAGAAATCTTAAAGGCATAGGGTTAACTAGAGAATTCATGAACAGAAACCATGGAAATACTTCAATGAATCAAAAACTTGGATCTCATCATTTTGAAAAGTTAGTTTCTTCGCAACAAAAGAAATCAACAACAGAGTAAAAAGAAAACCCAGAAATGGGAGAAAATTATACCGAACTGTCTCTCAGACAAAGGGCTTCTATTTAAAACATAGAAAGAACTAAAAACAAAAAAAATCAAGAAGTAAAAAGCCAGGCCTCCAAAGAGATCCAATCTAAAAATTAGCATCTGAGATTGATTATATACTTCATAAATGAAGAGATACAAACAACAAATAAATATATGAAAAAATGTTCAACAACATTGGTCATTTAGAAGATGTAAATTGAAACAACCCTGAGATTCCATCTTACCCCAGAAATAATGGCTATCATCAAGAAGTCAACCAATAACAAATGTTGGGTGTTGTGGGGAAAAAGGAAACCTTGTACACTGTTGGTGAGAATGAAGACTGGTACAACCACTGTGGAAATCAGTATGGCCATTCATCAAAAAGCTAGGATTACTAGTCCCATTTCCCCTCCTTGGTATTTTTCCGTATGAACTGAAAACATCATGCCACAGTGCACCAATGTTTATAGCAGTGCAATTTGTTATAGTTAAATCTTGGAAACATTCCAAATACTCATCAACTGAGGAGTAGATTAAGAAGATGTTGTATTTTTACACAACAGTATCACTCAGCTATGAAAAAGATAAATTCAAGGCTTCTATAGATGCAACTAGAGACCACACTGGTAAATCAAATAAATCAAACCTGCAGTGTAAACATCATACTGTCCCACTAGTGTAAGAACATAAAAGCGTCATTAAAATCTGAAAGGTACAATAGATATTGTGAAAAGGAAAGCATTTGTTCAATCAGAAGGAAAAACTAGAATGAGGAAAAGGACACAAGAAGGAAGGAAAAAAGATATGTCTATGTCTATGTCTATATCTATATATCTATGTACAGGACAGTTTGGATGATTATACTGCTATTCTGCTGGTCTGTTGAAAGGAGCAGATATTGCTTTAATTTATTTCTTCTTTTTAATTTCAAATAACTTTTTAAAAATTTATTTTACATGTTTACTTCAGGTATTCTGAATAACTAATTTGAAGACAGCATTATGTAATACTGCAACCATTGTTGAAATTCTATTATTTTATTTAAATTCTGTATCATTTCTAATGCTTTTTTGTTTTATTTTCATTTTTGTATTCTCTTTGAAAAGAGAGAAAGAAAGAAAGAAAGAAAGAAAGAAAGAAAGAAAGAAAGAAAGAATGAAGGTTGAATGAGTATGGGAAAAACCAGCTCAGCAGAGCAAAGGTGAGCGGAGCAAAAGAAAAGGATGAAAGCAAAGGTAATAGTGCATGATGATGGCATCAGGGAGTATTTCCTGCAGGGAGTAGGGTTTCTGCTGGCAGCAGCCTGCAGGCTGGGAGAGTCAGGTGTCGCTGGATCTTTAGATACCTGTTCATGAACTTTATAGCTATTGCTTGTCAAAGCTTTAATGTTTAAGGACACCGAGCACAAATATACATAAGAGTAACCTCGACAACAGGTTAAATTTGATTTTATATAGAGCAACCTACAAGCCACTCTTCTAAATCTGTTATTAATCATAATAAAAAGGGCTTGACACTGACTCTAGGCATCTGTCACACTCCCTCCGACATGCACATGTTCTTACTGACCACCACTGGGGAAGCTGCCTTGGCACTGTGGGACCAGGCTGCAGATGGGGAAGTGGCTCTGCCTTCCGAAAATAAGAAGTCAGAGACCGAGGGGGAATGCTGGGAACATCGAAGTTGCCTGTGTGTCAACCCTGCTGAAATAAGCAGCGCTGTAGAGGTTATAAAGTGGATTCTTATGCATGACTGCTTGAAAGCAAAAAAGCCCTTTTAATAAGCGGATCATTTAGGTATCTCTTGATTTTGGCTTTTATTTGTGTTTGACTTCACAGCTTTTAGTGATATTTTTTCAGGTTGAGTATCTGGTTTTCCTTTGCATGTTCTCTGACTGTCTTTGATAGAACTTATGCAAGAATGCAATTTAAGACATCCAACCAGATGGTGTGGCACCTCAAGCCCTCTGGACTGAGGGTTCAAATAAAGCATGGGTGGGGGAGGGGAATAGTAACTGACCTATAAAATGGAAATTTAGAAGTTAGGGTTTTTTAGAGTTAGACAACTCACCCAAACTTCCTCCTATTGAAGCCATAGCCTTCCTCCTCCAAAAGCAGTGGCAGAATATGCAGGAGCCAGGAGACTGGCTTCCACAAGATAGAGATGGATGAGCTGGAAATGACAGGAAGTGACCACCCAGGTGTGAAGGTCGGCATTCTCTTCCTACTCTCCTCCTTTCTCTTCCTTTCTATGTAAGAGCCTTCTTCACCTGGAAATGTTTAGATGGTGATTTGAGGCAAATAGGCTCCTCTGTCTCATCAGAGCAAGCTTTAAATAAATCTTCCATCTTTTTTTACCCAAAAATATATGGTCTCCTTTGATTTTTTTCTTCCCCCCAGTGGTGAGCAGACAAACCTGAAAATATGAACCTAAGTAGCTGGTAACAGTAGCTCACAGAAACAGCAAGAGAAACATTCCCTGATTAATCAGGCTTTCAGAATTTAAATGACATGCCCCTTAGCTCGGGTGGCTTTCTCAGGGTCTAGGTGTGATTGACAGGAATGATTGACAGTGTGCTGAGTCATCTCAGAGTGTCTAAGCATGCATCTTTGTCCCAGAGTCCATCTGATCTTAATTGCATGCCTGGTATATAGTACATACTTGTGAACCTATAACAAGGTTTTGCTATACGCAGCTAAGTAAGATAAAATATCAGCAGTCTGATAGGGCCAGGCTCTCAAACGAGCCAATGCTGAAGATGGCATACCTTGCAGATGTGGGACAGACAGGGGCTTCCCCTTTGGGCCAGCTCTCAAGACAAAAGATAAAACAGATACACTCACCTGTCTCCCTAAGGATAAACAAAAGTGATTAATATTTTAAATAGGTCTCTATCACCTTCAGAAAGCCAGAAAGAGCCTCTAGCCTAAACCCCTACAGGAAGATGCCTGTTTTGTATTCATGCTTGCTTGCTACACTATTTGATTCTGATTTTATCTATTTTTATCAATTGTACCTGAGCAATAATACTTATAATCTTATTGGTTGATCATAATTTTGTCCCACTCCAGGCCCACCTTGTGATTTTCCATTTTTTCCCACCTTGGACCCATCTCACCCCATGGTTTTGCTCTGTAAATCTCACTTGAAGAGGGGGTTCCTTGGCAATCCAGTTAGGTCCCCTTCTGTCTTCTCTCGAATGGAAGCATTCTTTTCCCAATACATTATTCTGCTCTTAACCTCTATTGTCTCTAAAATTCTTCGATTTGAGAGAACACAAACCTGTACCAGATATCTAGCAGGTTGGGAGTTTCTTTCTGCTGTATCAGTTTGAGTAGGGTGAACGTGAGTGAAAGTCAGCCTAGGAGATCCAATACGTATGCTTTTGCCTAGTGCATCATCAGATTTACTTGTTTTTTAATATGTGATTTGTGCCTCTCAGGACAATGGAAGGAGGAAGGGCTGTAGCATGCAGTTTACAATTAAATGGAAGGAAATGACTTCCTGAGATCCATTGTTTCTAATCTTACCAGCTGGATTAGGAAGAATTTAGGGACAGGCCTATGTCCACAGGTCTGTGAATGCTCTGTAAAGTGAAGCCACTGGGAGAGTTCCTTTCCAGATGTACAAATGGGTTGTAGGAGAGGGAATCAGCTCTCTCAGAGCGAGGTGCAAAGATGGCCTTTAGAAAAAGGGGTGCATGTGTGGACAATTGCCCTGATTTATAGAAACACAGGTGATGAGATTCATGATCAGGAAGAGATTTCTGGATGACAAAAGGAATTGCATTTATAGTTCAAAATATCTAGGTTACTTTTAAGGAAATATAAAGATGTAAACAAATAAACATATTTGTGGTTTAAATATTTTATTCACAAGTCACTAATTCTGCTGGGGATTAGTAGCTCTTAAACTCCAAGATCTAGAATGCTGTTTTAGGCTGGTGTGGCTGGTCTTGGAATGAGTTTCTGGGATATCATTTCTGGCACCAGAGAACGAGAGTGTGAGGAAACCATTTAATCAGACAGGAACTGGGGCCATCAGGGAAGTCTTCCACGTGGAGTGGTTATTCTTAAACTGAGCTTTGAAGAACAAATAAAAATAGCCGTAGAGAGAATGTTGGGTGAGAACAAGAAACTTTCAAAGACAGAATCATCCAGCGCAGACTGAGTAACGAGAGCAAAATTTATAAAGAATGGAAAGAGAAGTCAAAGAAGATGTGATGTGTTAAGAGTTGTGTCTAGAAGCACAGTGTCCCCCAAAGCTTCAGGCATTCAGAGGTGGGGCTTTCAGGGGTCCCTGGATCTAGAGAATGTGGTATCTGGATTTGTTGTCTCATTGGATTAGCAAAGTTCTGGGCATGGCCGAATGGATTTACTAAAGAGGGAAGCCCCCACCCTGGTGTGGGTGGCATCAGTACATGCTTTTGTATATTGGGTGCATAGAAAGGGACAGAAGGAAGGAAGGCCTTGCAGTTTGCTGCTTTCTGTCTGTACTGCCATCGACTATTTCTCCTCTTCAGTGCCTTGTGTCACACTGCCCTGCCAGCCGGCAATGAACTGAAACCCGTATAAATGGTAAGCTGAAGTGACTCTTCCTTCTACCTGTGGGGGTTGGTTTTTTGTTGTTTGTGATTGTTTTTGTCCCAGCAATGAGAATTTACCTAACACAAAACCAGGTGGAGGGGCTGGTGAGATAGTTCAGCGTTCTAAAGCGCCTGCTTAAGCAAGCTTAGGCAACCGCAGGGATTGCGGTTCAGTCCCCAGCAGCACATGCTGCATCAGCCCCACCCCCAGGGCAGGCTGAGCCGGCTGTAACAAATAAGTAAATGAATAAATAAAGTTTTTTAAAAAAAAAACAGAGAAGATAAGAGTTTTCAAGGAGATAGGAACAGAGAAAAGACAAGATTACATGTAAATGGGGTGGGAGAATAGAGTGAGTTCCAGTTTGGTTTTGGGATATTTTTTTTTTCTGTCTTTTTTCTCCCAGTGTAGTAAAATGAGAAATTCTAAAGAGGTTTAATGAAGAGTGTGTGTGTGTGTGTGTGTGTGTGTGTGTGTTGGGGAGGTGTTGAATGTTGGGGAGAAAGGAATATTTATCTTCCACATTTTTTTTTTTTTTTTTGGGTGGGACCAGGGATGGAACTCAGGACCTTGCACTTGCTTGGCAAACACTCATTCCACTGAGCTATCTCCCCAGCCCTATCTTCCACATTTTTGGTAACAGCAAAATGAGGTGAATGGAGCTGAAGCTTGATTCTGTGGGCTTGAGATCAGGACTCCCACACATGCTTTTTCTTTCATGTTTGTCTTGGTAAAATCTTCTTTTTCACAGTGAAGAAAAAATTGGACAATTGAGAAAAATGATTGAACTAAAAATTATTTTATTAATCTATGACCGATGAATGTGAGCCCAGTGGATACGAATTAAAACTTCCCTTTATATTTTTTATTTTTTAGTTTTTTTGAACATTAAAAATTTTATTTTAAAGAGTAAAAATAGCAGAAACAAAGATAGAAAAAGAGTAATAAGCAAGAGTATATATAGTACAGAATTTCAAAACAAGAACAAAAATTTAATAGTGGTTGTATTGCACATTTTCATCACCATCTGTTTAGATTAATAGATATAGGTATGTATAAGATTGGTTAAATAATTAAATATTAACACTTTCAATAAACCTTAATTTTTTTTAACTCTTCCAAATACATTTTGTATTTAAGTCACTCTTCTAAAAAAAATTATAGGGGTTGAGGATGCAGAAAACATAAGGTTCTTAATTAACTGTGATAGTCTGAAAATACACAGCAGAAATATTAAGTGATTGACCATATGATTTCCCACTCTGTGGTGAAGACACATTTTGTGTCCTATAAAGACTTGTAATCCATTTGGAGAGACAAAGAGAAGCTGGTGCTTATAGTTAAGCCAACAAAAAGTCATGAAAATGACAGAGTTTAATCTTAGACAAACAGAAGTAAACATATTTCAACTATTGTCTACTTCTTCAATTACTTTTATATCATAAGCCAGAGGTCCTTCAATGGAAAATCCCAGATAGAAAGAGACTTTTTCTATGTTTCCACCACTTCTGAGTGTACTTGAATGCACAGATGTCACGGGTATTTTTATTTTTTCTGTTGTTCCATATTCTACAGAGATTAGCTTGCCTTCAGCCTGACCACTTAGGCGACGCAGAAGGTGTTTGACTTCCTCTGTTTTCCACACATCGCCACTCTGCCAGAAGGAATTTGTCTTTTTTCCTTTGCTAATGTCTTTCTCTATTTTGGCCTTGTGAACAAGACTGTTGAGACCCTTCCTGGTTCCCAGGTAGAAGAGTGTGCTTGCCTGCTTGGATCTGCACATGCGCTTATACTGGCCCTTGAAGGATCTGTTTAAGGACAGGACATACTTTTCCATTAGTTTAGAATCTTTATCCAGTTCTTGATTCTCTGGCCAGAACAGGAGGCAGGCCAAGAAATAAGGATCTGGATATTGATAGTTAGGTCCTACAAAATTCAGGACTTCTCGGAGCTGTTGTTTTAGTACACTAAGTGGTTGGATGGACTTAGAAATGGGTTTTAAACAGCTGAGAATAATGTTGGCCAAAATAAAATTTTGTTTTTCCTTTATTGGCCGTTTATTTGGGTTTTGCTGTAATAAGAAGGTATATTCATTCACTATGTTTTCCATGGTGTTTGCAGCTTCTTTGTGGTTTGGATTAAGATATCCAAGGAGTCCAGAAAACCTATCTGCTCTCAAAGCTTCTAGACGTTTTCTGCAATTCTCTTCCTGAAGTAACTGATTCGCTTTTCCTTGTAATGGTGTCACATCCACATGGCAGAAAATTTTTTTGTATTTCTCGAAAAGGTCTGTGTATTTCTTGCTTAGTTTGGACTCTGTCATTTCTTTTTGGGTACTCCTTGGTTTCAGGAGAACCGTGTAATCACTAAAAAAATGAAAGCACTTTATCACATTTGCTTGCAAACTTTGTAAGTAGGCTGTAAATTTGCTAAGAGTCAAATAATACTCATTTTTTTGATCAGGAGGCATGTTTGCCTTTCCAGATAAAAATTGTACCATGGAATTTTGAGATGATTCAGTTTCTTTGTGGAAGAAGGGAGTAAGCTGAAGAATCTCGATAATGTAAAGACTGACTTCTATTTCACCCCGGAAGCCAGCTGTGTTGTACATGTCATACCTTCTTTGGGGTTTCTGGGGTGACCAGGCCTCAGTTTCATAGGCTTTACTATCAGTTTGCTGTTGGGATTCTTTAAAAGCTCTTGAAGCTTTTTCAGCAGTTTCCAGTAAATGTCTTAGATCTTTAACAGTAATGTTCTTACAGTTTGTGTTGTTATCTAGCCACCATTTGATTTCACTTTTGTAAACCTGACCAAGTGTATCTGAGATATAGGAATTTTTGGGTGCTCTGCTTTTGGCCAAGTTTGCCCATTCTAGAGCAACATCAAAGTTCTTCTCTTTAATATAGAAATGCCTTGCCAAAGCTTGACAAATAAAGGCATTTTGTGGGAATCGACGACTTCCTGTAATCAAGACCTCTTCAATTTCTGTGTTCTGCAAAGTTTCAATCAATGGGGAAAACAAAGTGTCTGTCTCTGCTCCGAGCTCTTTGCGCTGGCGTGTAAGCAGAAGGGTCTGAACATCATGTTGAAATTTGTCCCTTCCTATTCCAGAATCATAGAATACATTCTCATTTAACAAGTTCAATGCAATTTGACATTTATCCATGTGATAGCTCTTTTCCAGTTCTTTTAGACAGCAGTCAGCAATCAGAGGGTGAATGATACGCACACCTGTGAATCTTCCATACTCTGCAACTTCTGTGCTTATTAGAAGTGTATAATATGCTCCCATCTTTTCTTCTAGGCTTTCAGGCTTCCAGGGTGTACTAGTGCATGTGATTCCTAAAAATATTTCACACTGTGACAATGAAATTGTAGAATCAGTAACATAAGAATTGAGTAGTGCCAGGAAAGAGATAAGTTGAGCTTCTTTGCTGTGAACATTCTGCTCTTTTAGTACATTTCTTACTAAATTTTCTATATAGGCTTTATCAAAATTGCTTTTCATGATCATGAAGGAATAAAAGTTTTTACAGTTCTCATGTTGCTTTTCAATTTCTACTAGCTTTGCCTCAAAAGCTCTTCGTTCCTTGGCAGAAAGAGCATATGTGAGTGAAATGCTATTTGCTAATTTTGCACTTTCATCTGGATTCTGGGATCGCATGCAGTTTAAGATAATTACCAGTGTTTTTTCATATTGCAAATCCTTCTCTGCTAAAGTGGAATGGATGGCATTCTGTAAAATACAGATATTTTCCTGTTCTTCAAAATCATCCACAAGTAGGAGCACAGGAATGTAATCCTGGTGGCTAGCTGTCTTATAGGTGATCAAGTTGCTTACTTGTTCTCCAACTTCTGCAAAATCAATTGCTTTGTTTTTTAATACAGCACATCTGTAGTTTTGCTTTAGGTCCCAAAGAACATGCATAGCCAGTGTAGTACCTCCACAGCCTGGATGGTGGTAAAGATTGATGATTTTGGCAAATTCTGGTTTAGTACATTTTGCACAGCATTCTATTAAAACTTTAAGCCTTTTACACATATCTCTTTTCACAAAGGCTGAAGAATAGTTTTCAGAAGAAAAGTAGAAGTTCCACCAAGATACTTTGCCACCTCGATAAAAGTGTTCTTCTTTTGATTTCCTAAATTCTAGGAATTTGGATTCATTTTTCTCTATTTCTGTGTCCTTACATTCATTTTCAGAAAGGATTTGGAGTGCTGTTAAGATATCCTCTTCTTTTTTCTCAAGGATAACTGAGGAAGATCCATAAGAGGGCAGAAACTTTTTTGATGACTGAGTCACTGATTTTAGTTTAAGGATAGTACTGTTCACTAGTTCTATATTTAAAGTGGAGATACTGTGGTTTGCTAATTCATCTGCAATTGTCAGTCTTGCTTGTAGTACATCTTTCCATTGCTGGTAAATCTTTGAGTTGACACAGATGCACAACATATTTTCCATTCCTTTGAGAGTTTCATAGAAAGCACAAAAAGTTTCTGTGAATGGATCTCCTAGGCTTTGAACTGAAGACAGTAAGAGGAACACCACTAAGAATTTCCCTCTTGCCATTAAATTTTCATCTGTGAGAAAAAAAATCAGTTTTCTAATCTCCCCTGCTCTATCTCTCAGCCATAAATGTGATTCTAGAGGTTTATATAGCTCACTTTGTAGGTCTGATCGGCCATTACAGAAGATCCAGCTGGTTTGCTCATAAAGATTCAGATTAGAAATCTTCTCTCTCATGGTGGTATTCTTTTCTTCATACTGACTTGGAAAATGCATGTTTGCCACTCGACTTTTTTGGTAAGCTTTTGCCACTCCGTTGACCCTAGATTCAGGATCAAACTCCAACACAGCAAACCACTGAATTTCTTTTAGAAAATCCAAGTGTTGTATTTGATTTGGATGGCATTTATTTGTTACAAGAATGTATGAGTTGTAGTAAGAATTATCCAGTGAGTCTCGGTTTCCAATGAGAAGTTTAACGAGCTTTAGTCCTTCACTTTCTCTCTTTGTTGCCTTCATTCGGTGTTCTTCTTCAGCATCTTTTCTAGATGCTACACATAACTTTAAGTTTTCCAAAAATGCTTTAAAATTTGTGTCCCGTTGCTTGACATCGGCCAGAACATCCTTGGAGCTGGCTCCATCTCTCACAAACAGTGAATAATCTTGGCTTTGTTTCCATATATTGTCTGTTTGGCTTTGCATCTTAATATAGAAATACTTTTGTTTGCACACAGAGTGTTTGGGAATGATATCCACTTCAATGACAAACTTGTCAGATAGAGTATTGTTCTGTAGTAAGACCTCTACAAACCTTGGCTCGCGAATACACTTCTTGACTTCCTTGATCTCACTTTCTTCAAAATACTTTCTGATCATTTGATTGAAATGATCAATGAAGGCAGCCTTATTGGTGACTTTCACACCAATGATCTCTCCATGTTCTGCATGGGGTCTGTCTTTGACTCCAAAATGAATGGTACCATTGGTGCGTGAATTCATGCAAGCCGATGCAAATTTAAAGGCCTCATTGCTAAATTTCATTTTGATGTCCTTTTCTGTGGCGTTTTCTGTATTTGTCAAAGCTTTGAACTCATGTATGGGGTCGATGAGATTGAGTGGTCCTGTTTCAGGTTGTAGGATGTAATGTTCTATGTATCTTTGACTGTCATGGAAGTTATCGAAAGGATATGCAATGCAGGTCAACTTTTCAGTTTTTGGTTGATTCTTTTCCTTCTCCTTAGTGTTTGTGTCTTCTCTTACTGAATTTCCTTTCATAGGTATAGATTCTTGGTCTTCAGTATTACTGTTCTCTCTGAGATCTTGATCAATATTGGATGACATTAAGTCTTTGTCCTCTTTTTTTGTCAGTTTTGGTTTTTTTTGGTGTCTTTTTTTGGAAGATTCTGTGTCATCAAACTGTCTGGAATCAGGATTGTCATTTTCAGGGAAACTTGTCTTCAATTTGTCACACATACGTTTTATCAAAAATGCTGGGCCCCATGGCAGCCCCCTTTTTTTGAGATCCTCCTCAGTTAACTCCTGTAGTACTAATCCTGTCACTTCTGCATTGAGCAGGGTTTGTCCATGTTTTTCGTCAATCTTAAGCTCTTCTGTTACCCATTTTTTAACATCTTCTTTTGTCCAGTTTTTGATCATTTCAGGCAGAGTTACTTGTTCATTCATGGCTGAACTTTGACTTAGTTCCTTGAAGAAATAATACAGTCATTATTTTGGCATCATATATCATTGATATTACACATTCAACTAAGAATATTATCTTACATACTTAATATATAGGTATAACATTTTTCAAGGCTGACAAAACTATTTGATACTATTACAGATAGCTACATTATTTAGAAATATTGTTGGCGGTCAGAAAGGCCTGAGATTTTGAAGAAAGTGAGATCAGTGAAGCCAAGAAGTATATGTAGAAGCCAAGGTTTGTGGAAGTCTTACTGTAGAACAATACTCTATCAGACAGGTTTGCCATTGAAGTGGATATCATTGCCAAACACTCTCTGTGTGCTATGGTTTATGTCTAGTCATCCCCGTAAAGCCTCATGCAATCATGGGATGGCTTCTGGAGCTTGATTCTTGTGATTGATTTTTTTTTTTTTTTTGACAGTTGACACATCTCCTTTTATTCAGAGAGCAGATAATGATTATTTTTTATTTATTATTTATTAATATTAATGAGAAAGAAATAGTAATTAGACAGTTTCACAACAGGTTAGTATGACAGATACAGTAATTAATACACTGTATATCATGTCTTCATAGTAGCTGTTCAGAGTACAAGATGCCTAAACACTATTAGTGCAAATCTTTCTTCTCATTGAAGAAAAGAAAGTAGCTGTACATGTAGTCTAATAGTCCATAATAGTTGTGGGTTATCAATACAACTGGCAATATCAGAGGCTGTTGACTTCAGCCTTTCACAGCTCAACATATTAATATGGCTTTCCTTTTTATTTATTTATTTATATTTATTTTGTCTTTTTGAGATTGGGTTTTGCTATGCAGTTCAGGCTGGCCTTGAGCTCACTTTTGTAGCCCAGGCTGGTCTCAAACTTGTACTGATCCTCCTGCCTCAGCCTCCCAAGTGCTGGGATTACAGGCTTGCACCACCACGCCCAGCTTGGCTTTCCTTTTTATACCTCTGGATAATGATTCTTGACCCAATGCTGAGAATGCAGGTGTGAGTGCTCCACCCTAGTCCTGGCATGGGTAATTTGCATTACAGTGTAAGGAGGGGAGAGAGAATAGCTCTCTCTCTTAAGGTTCTGCCACTCTCTTTGCCACCAAAGAGAGTGGGCTGCTCTCTGCCATGTGCCGCTCTGCCTTGGAGCCAGCTGAGTATGGACTGAAATCTCCACTAACTGTGAGCTAAATAAACCTTTCCTTCCTTCATTTTGATGTTGAGTATTTTGTTCCAGCAATGAGAAAGGAGTAACTGAGACAGTATGCAAAGAAAAATATTTCTACATTAAGATGCAAAGCCAGACAGACAATATATAGAAATAAAGCCAGTGCAGAAGACAGGTATGGCTGGAAGTGCATTCACTGAAGGCCAGACTTTAAGAAAAAAAGGAACTACTCACCCTAGAGGTGAGTAGCAGTGATTGCTATTCTAAATAGGCAACAGTAATCTTTCAGTGAGGGACCAAAACCTCTTTAACTCACTCCTTCCAGCAAAGTCCTTGTCCATTTTATGTGTACTTGCTTTGGGGTTTGCTTCCCTTTGGATCCCCATTTAATCAGTATTATCCAAGTAACTATACTTGTTGTAATCTTGTTGGTTGACCATAGTCTTATATGACCTCACACCCATTGTGTCATTTTTGCTGAAGCAACTATATTTGTAATATTATCCGTTGATTATAGCTCTGTCCCACCTTGAACCTGACTCACCTTGTGACTTTGCTCAGTTGGATTCATGGATAATCACCTTTCCAGGTCCCCTTATGTCCCTTGTAGAGAGAAGTTTTCTTTCTCTTGATAAATTCTTCCTCTCAGCTATAAAGAATGATAAACTGGAAGACTTCATATATAAATGGATGTATATTGAATATATACTCATAAATGAAATAAACCAGACCTACATGTGTAAATATCGTATAGTCTCCCTAGTATAAGAAATCTAAAGAAGAAATAAAAATGGAAAGGCATAACACAGCTGAATGGAAATCAAAGTCTTATGGATTAAACAACGAAATGACTGGAAGCAGAAAAGAGAGGAAACATAGCAGATAAATTCTTCCTGCTTTTAACCTCTGTTGTTACTAGAATTCATTCCTTGATTTTAGAGAACACAAACTCTGTGTTTTGGACATTCAGCAGGTGGGGAGTTTTTTTCTCCTTATATCAATACTTAATAGTTTTACAGTATTAGTTAATATTTTATGGTGATTTTACTTATGATTATGAAATAAGCAGTAGCTTCAAATTTGGTGATACAGCCTTTTATCCTTTCATAAATTTCATAGATTCTGGATTGCAACTCACTTAGGTAACCAAATTGTCATCCTTGTTTGTGAATTGCTTATGCCTTGAACTTTTATGCTTTGTCTCCTTTATACATTATCTTTTATTAAAATGATGATAAACTTAAATTGAGAATATGGGAACATTTTGTTTCTTTGGTGGGACATTTTATCTCTGTTTCGTATGTGCTGCATTTTAGCTAGACACTATATTTGTTGCTGTTCTTTGTTTGAGCTGTCTGACTGCTGTAGTTTGTTAGCTTATTTCAGACAACAGTGCTAGGAAAAATAATGGTAGAATGTCCCCTCAGGAGCTTTGCTATGAAATATTATGAAATGGGTCTTTTCATGAACTCTAGTTTATGTTTAGGCAATATAGATGCCTGCTAATAAGTCAGAGAACCAATTGAAAAGCAATAATCCAGCAGCCCTTCTTAAGACTTTGGGATGGATTTCACGAAGTGATTGGTTCTGATCCTCCTCTGCACTTACAGGGAACATCAAGCCTACTCTGCTTCAGTTTTTTTTTTTTTTTTCTTGTCTAATCTCATTTTTGATCTTTCCTGCTACTTCGCACTTCCTTTTTTTGGAGCTATGTAAGATTAGAGAGAAGGGTATTCTAAACTGCTTTAACCTATCAAACAACTAAGAACTTTTGAAGTGGAGGCCTTAGAAATGAACATTTGCTAACACTGAAGACAGGAAAGTCACCTTAGATGAAGACAGCTCAAGATTTTGTCTGTCCTTATAGACCTATAACAAACAGTGCTTACTCTTCCAGATAGTTAAATGCTCTTATGGCAGCCGCCCGTCTTCAGGCATAGGACATATTCCTTAGTACCTTCTGGTAAATACCCACTGAAGCGAAGGGCCAGTGGAATGTTGACCAGACAGGAAGCTGGATTCCTTATTGGAAACAGATCTCTAGTTGCACGGACTAATGAAAGCTGAGAAAACCAGGGAGGAGTCATGGTTGGGGGAACTCTGGCAGATACCCAACATTCCTCAGTGGAAGCTGGGTCCCTACAGCTCAACTAGGTAATCGACAGGAAAATGTCCATTCTCTATCACCCCTATCTGCACTCCTGAGAAATGTTTGTCTGCTAGTAAGTTAGAAACTCCCCCTAAGTTTTTCTCTAACTCCTTGGAAGTTAATTTAAGAACCACTTTGAAGTTAGACTGTCCTCTCAAGAAGTCAGACTCCAGCAGCTTGCAATAACTATTTGCCTTTTATGTAGAATAGCTAGTGATTATACTTGTGCCTTATGTATGCTAGATAAGAGTAAAAATGTTATTTTAGTACGTGTTTCTCTTTCACGTGCCTGTAGAAAATTCATAGATGTGATGTCTCTACTAACAGGTGAATTGTGGTGGCTAGGCAAAGGATTTATTTATTTATTTATTTATTTATTTATTATGGCCAGTTCAGCCTGCCCTGGGGGTGGGGCTGGTGCAGCATGTGGTGCTGGGGATCAAACCGTGGTCCCTACAGTTGCCTAAGCTTGCCTAAGCAAGTGCTTTAAACCGCTCAACCATCTCGCCAGCCCTGGCAAAGGATATATTTAAACTGTGAGCTTTAAAGACAGAAAAATTTTAGGAATGATTTTGAGTGAAAATTAGTTTTGTCTTGCTGTTAGAGAAGACCGCCTAGCAGATAAAGTAGGTAACAAAAATATCTTAGAGGCTTCCTTGCCCTAAGGCAGGATTTTTCTCTGAGGCATTTATCTGACTCTGTCTCTGAAGGTGATCTCTTTTGCTGGTTGGAAACCACTCTACTGCTAACTCATTGTTTGAATAATTGCCCTCACTCTCTTTTAAAGAACTAGAACACAGTGATTAAATCTCTTGATTATTGGTTTTTCTAGCAGTGCTTCTTTTTACAACGAGGTTCTTATAACTGAAAACAATTGCCGCTTGCTCTTTTAGAAACACATGCTAGAGTCAAGAGTATGAGTTCCTGGGAAAGATAGGGTTGCAAGCCAGTGAAAGGTTCCTCTCTGTCTCTTTTACCTCCAGATGGCTGCCACCTGCTCTGCAGGGGGTTATCTTGGAGGATGCCTTGAGGATGTAGAAATTAAGTAGAAATAAAAAAGATGCCAATTCTTTATTTAGTATTTCAGATGGGAAAAATCAATGTCAAATCTATTGCTCCTTAGGAATGTATTCTTAAGCACTGGAGAATGTTCGACACATATCTAAAAAGGGCCGCTTAACATTTTCCTTCACCTGCCTCCTGGAGTGCAGACAGAAGTGTGAATTATGATGCTGTTTCACAACTAGCATCATATCATAAGAAAGAGGAAAAATAGTGAGAATTATCTCATGTTCAGACTTTCTTTGCATTAAGAAATAATTGCAAGTTGTGTTCAAAATGTAAATATAAGCCACAGGCAATAGATCACAAATATGGAACTTTTCACGTTGATGTGTCCTCTCCTCTCATTAACCTAAGGTGTTCTCCTCGTAATGTGGCAGGACTTAGTTCTTCCAAAAGGAGCCTATGCCTATCGGACAACTGACTTGTTAATATCAGGTTTTACTTCTAGAGAACCAGCCATTCAAATAGAGACATAAGAGAAAACTGAGGCTGATGGACATGACTATGAACAGGTAATTCTGTATGCGCATACAACCAGAAGGACTTGTTAGACACACCTTTTACTGATCCTGACTTGACTGTCTTCTGTGATGGCAGTTTCTTCATGGAAACTGAAACAAGAAAGGCAGGTATGCATCCAACACTTGAACGTTTCTCTCTTGTCCATGGGACTAGTGTTCAGCTATAGCTGTGATTTGTATCTGTGACAAAAGCTCTAAAACTCAGTGAGTGATAAAAGTAAATATTTATACTGATGATTGTATGGGGTTAACTCCAACTACAGGATAATTTCATAGAAAGTCTCCCTTATGTTGGGAACAACAACAACAACAACAACAACAACAAAATCACTATTATTCCCATTGGCCTAACTCTGCTAGGTATGTGAGATGGACACCCCTGAAGCTATACATCTTTCCAAGTCAAGAACACCTGTCATCTACTGAATGCCTCAAATAATCCCTCTATGAAGTATCAGCTGATTGGTTTAATCACCCTTGAATTACTTGGGAAGACCCATGGATATTCATTGGTCCTGTAGGAGTAAGATGTGGCCCTGGATACTTCCTGGAAACAGGGAGATACACACTGTGACTTGCAAGGTTGCCAGACAGGAATCTCAAAAATCTCAACAAACCAGCAAATTTACCCCACATAAGGCACAGGTTGTATAAAAGTATGTTTCACTGGTATGACATTTACCTTTTATCTTTATCTTTTCCTAGAGCCAGAGGATGACATGTAACACATCAGGGTCTTGACTAACTATACTCAACTGGCCTTAAATGACACTGTGACTGGTTTTTCTCACCTGAATAAATAAGTAAAATTAATGAGTCAAGCAATCTTCCAAAATTGGATGGCATTAGGCATTCTAACAGCAGCACAAGGGGGTACTGAGTGGCTGTAAAAACTGAATGCTGTCTCTGCATTCCTGATCCTTCTGTTAATGTCTTGATAGCTGCTCAAGGTATTAAATCATAGGTTAATGCCTTATCAGATTCTGAAATTCCCTGGACTTTCCCCTTATCCTTTTTCCAGGAGGCTACTGCTGGCTCTTCTTCATGGAAACTTTTGTTGATTGTGTTCGTAATAATCTTTTGATCTTATTAATTGGTCAATGACTACTTAACTGAGTTTTTTGCCTTGTTTCCTTGAAACTGAAAGCTACACATCTTCCCTGATCAAGAACACCTGCCATCTACTGAAGATCTCAAATAAACCCTCTGTGAAGTATGTCTGTCAATCGCAACTGCCATGCCCTTCTGCCAGAAGTAGCCAGAACAGTCTGCCTCTTGCCCTTTTAATGCTGGTAGGGGTACTTTTCAGAGGTGAGAATATTATGGAGCGCTAAGTTAGGCAGAAATAGTATAGGCAGTCAGTCAGGCCCACAGGCCCACAGGCCCACAAAGAAGTCAGTGCAAAAGATAAGAACACAGTACAACTGTGACTGGAGGCATATTTATTGAAGGCCAGGCCTCTGGATAAAGGAAATGACTACACTTACATATTTCTCTGAGGGATGAACAGCAATGATTGATAATTTAAATTAGAATTAGCTCACCAGAGTTTGCTGATTCCTGACACCCCTGCTTGCCTTGAAGACTGTCAGAGAGACCTGGTAGGTTAATCCTTACCTCTCCAGCTTTCCCACCAGAGTTTGTTGAATCCAGCCACCACTCATCACCCTGAACTGTTGAGGAAACTCTACTGCCTTAGCCCTACCTCCAGCCTTTCCACCAGAGTTTACTGGTTCCAGCCACCTCTACTTACCCTGGAGAGACCTGGTAGGCTAGTCCCAACCCCTCCAACCTTCTCACCAAAGTTCACTGATTCAGGCCACCACTCATCTCCTGGAAGACCACTGGGAGCCTTGGTGAGTACTACCCTATAACAATCCACCACAGAGAGAATCTTGCACAACTTCAACAGACATGCATCATCATTGGATCCTTCTTGAACTGTGACTCACCCACCTTGATGAGGTAGAAACTATATTGAACCCCAAACAGCAGGAGCTTTGTGATCCTACCCTGCCCTTCCACTCTCCAACAAAAATAGAAGAGAACAATCAAGTAGAGGAAGCAATTAAGCAAGGGGAAAATGTAGGGATCCCACAGTAGGAAAACTACATGACAAAGATAAACCAATATAGATCAGTTATAACTAACAATGTAAATGGCCTCAATTAACCAATCAAAGGAAGCAGAAGGCAGAGTGGATAAAGAAAAAAAAAAATCCAACAATACGCTGCATACAAGAAACACATTTAACTCAAAAAGAAATTAATAGACTGAACATCAAAGGATGAAGAACAATACTTCACACAACAGGAACCTAGAAAAAAGCAGGCATAGCTATTTTGGTTACTAACAATGTCAACTTTAAGTCAAGTGTGATTAAAGACATAAAGAAGATCACTACATACTTGTTAGGGGAAAACTACAAGAGGAAGAAATAATAATTAATAAAAAATATGCACCAAATGTAGGAATACCAACCATATAAGACAAACATTAACAGAAATGAAAAATCTAAACCTAATGAGCAATAACATAATTGTATTGGGTGACTTTAACACCCCAAAGAGATAGATCAACCATGTGAAAAATGAGGA
>PVKN010009317.1:0-23986 GCA_004027915.1 Capromys pilorides
TTCTACTAAACTACTACAAGTAGATCAGGAATTATTGTTTCTAGGGATGATGTGTACTGTAATTCTTTGATTGGGATTGAGGATACTTTAGCAAAAATTTTAAAAAAGACATACTAGGAGGCCATGGAGATAGCTCAGTGGAATAAATGTTTGCCTGGCAAGCGCAAGGTTCTGAGTTCGATCCCTGGTACCGCAAAATAATAACAACAACAACAGCAAAAACCATAAACACACACACACACACACGCGCACACACACACACACACACATGAAAGTACAAGACAAAGATGAGTGAAACTTCTCTCATACGTTGGCGACATTTAGATGGAAACAAAATTAAATGCAGTCCACTCTGCTTTTGAAGAGGCTTTGGTTCAGCTCCTAAATCTCAATTACTTGATGCAGTCCTCTATGAGAACATTCAGAAGCTAGCTTCTTAAACAACAAACTTATTTGTAGTGGTGAAGTTCCCCTTGGCAGCTGTGTCAGTATGGGACTGACAACCAACCACAATCTTGGAAGGAAGTCCTAACCTTTCTCTATTTGTCACAGGTCCTGGGAAAGCCAATGAGACAGTGCCACACACCTCTTACAACAGCCAAAATCCCAAACATCTGACAACACCAAATGCCCCAGTGGAGTCCAAGCTACAAGAATTCACTGCTGGAGGGAATGTGAAAGAGCACAGTCACTATGAGTGAGGATCCTCAGCAATTTACACAGCTGGTCAAGGTTTGTGGGCCTGTGAGCCTACTATGGTCCTCTCAGATACTCATCCAGTGTGGACTGTACTGACTCAGCAACGACATCTTGCTAAATGAGAACACAGGTCCCAAAGGTTGTACTCTGAAAGCTCCCACTCACATAACACCTGGAAAGACAGGATGTGGGGACAGACTAGCACATAGGGGGCCAGGGGTGTCACCCACTGTGCAAGGAGTTTTAGTTCCACATGCTGATCAGGTTTACAGAACTATGCAGCACACAAACATAAACTTCAATGTCTGTTAATCATTAAAAAGACAAAAAACTAAGGGCCGGCCACATAGCTCAGCGTATTAAAGCATCTGCTTAGGCAGACCAGGGATCAGTGTTCAAATGTAATCCTAGCATGTGGGAGGCTGAAAACAGGAGGATCACTATGAGTCCAATTGGTGTAGTGAGACCCTATAGACCCTGTACTAAATACATTAAAAAAAGACAGAAAACCAGCCAACCAGGATATCAGGGGACAAGATATAGATAAGGACAGTGACAAGTGAGCTAACTCACTAGAATGTGATGCAGCCTCACTGCAAGGAGGTGGGTTGGGGGCTGAAAGGCCAGGATGGAAGGAACTTCACAATAAGCACTGTACTCCATTAGCTTTTTCTCTGGGATGTGGGGAACAGGCTGGAACTGTTCTTTTGATGAAGGGCTGAAGATATGGAACAATTCCCCTCAGCATAGAAGGCAGCCTCAGAAGCTTTATCAAGCCACAGTTTAGACCTCAGAGAGACTCAGCTTCCATAGTACATGCATAGAGAGTCACAGAATCAAGCCCACAGGCCCATGATGGGCTGGCTATACATAAATACACCTCTGCCCCCTCCCTGAGAAGGCCCAAGGCAAATCAAGGATTTCAACACCATTCTCTACACAGAGAAATCAGGACTCTCCAGAGGAGAGGAAATTCCAGCCTGGGGCAGGAGTCAAGTGTGCCTACCATGTGTGCTAGATGACAAAAAGGCACCACATGAATAATGGAGATGTGAGGCATACTGGAGCGGCTCCTAGCACCAAAGTGGGAACAGCTCAGGAGCAGAACAGTAAGGACCTCAGTCAAAGTCTAACTGCCTGTGCAGGAGTCCTCAGTGACACAGACAGCTAGCCAGCAAGTAGATGCAGAAGACAGTCTTCACAGAATTCCAGTAAGTATCCGTAGATACCCCTTCAGAATGTGGCTGGGTCCTCTCTCCCGCTAGGGGCTGGACTCTGGGGTTAGTTTCCCAAACACAGTGGGTAGGAAACTATGACTAGACAGAGGGGACATGTGGAAGATGCAGTTTAACCGGGTGACCTGTGAGTCCTGTGGGTGTCAGGTAAGGTGTGGCAAGAAGGTCCCTCACTGAAGTAGGGCCTTCAAACTCACTGTCCCACCTAGTTACAAGACAAAATCTGGCTGAGTCAATCCAAGGGGTATTCCACGGAACATGTGGCCAGGGCTGGCAACGCACCAAGATCACAAAGGAGGATAGTCCTGAAGACTCACAAACCAGGGAACATAGCAGATATGAACCTGACACTGCAAGGATCCTGGTGGGGCCATGAGCTTTGCAGAAAATCAAGTGTGCAGATTAGTTAATAGTAACAAAAATGGATGTTTCTTGAAAGGTCCCTACATGCTCCTTAGTTCACTGCAAGAAGATGGCTGGGACTGGCTCAGGCAGCAGGAGGCCAGCTATAAGGAGTGGTCTAGGCCTCAGCCTATAAGAGGGACACTGAAAGCTCCTACCTCCTGTCCCCATGTTAGGCAGGAGAAAACCCCACAGCTCACTGCACAGATGGGCAGTGTCAGCTTCCTCTGAAGGAACACAGTCAAGGGCCCTGTGTGTGTGTGTGCATGCATGTGTGCACATGCATGGCCTCACTGTGCATACCAGGCTGCCCACAGGTGGAGGGAAGCACAACCTGACATGCAGCCTCATCCCCCAGGGTAGTGTGTAGGGCACTATCCACAAAGGACCTAACAGAAATTGCTAGTGTTGGAGTCCTCTCTTACACCATGCAGACCAATGCACAGGATAAAAACATGGCTTAGCATCTTCAATTTAATAGTTTAAGAAAATAACTCCAGGACTAGCAGCCCAATAAACTGTCTACCTGTCAAAAAAGGTGAAGACAGTTTGGGCTTAGAGTGAAAATAATACATTTCATTTTCAATTTATGATATAGAAAAAAAACAAGTAGAAAGAAGAGACAAACTTTTCAAGGCATTTCAAGATCTAACAGCAAATCCAAGCAACCAGCCTTAGACAGTCCCTCCCTCGAAGAATGGTGGAGCAGGGAGGCTGTCTCAGCCTCTCCCTGGGAAGCTACACAGAACATGTCAAGTCCCTATGGGAGGACCATGCATCTCTACAATGGGGCTCAGATGCAGTTCCATGGCAGAGCACACTTAACATGCAGAAGGCCCTGGGTTTCATTTCTAGTACAAAGGGGCAGGAGGTTCCCCTTTCCATTTAAACTACCATAAAATTAGAACAGAATTGTTCTAGAAATGCCAGCCCTGTCAGAGTGTGGTCATATTCCAGGTCTGAGCACAATAAACTCAAACACCTTTTTTAAAACTTGCATACTCTAATACACACCCACCATCTAGGACTTCTACTGCAAGGTATATCACATTGTTGGCACATATACCAGACGGACGTCCTGGACACCACTGGCAACCACCTCTTCCCAACCATGTGCTGTGGCGACTGGGGCTGGCCCAGGCTGGGCTGGTGCTTGCCAACTTGGAAGTGCTAACCATATGGGCACAGAAGGGTTGTGGCTGCTTCCCCTACAGGAAGAGACTCAGAAGAAATTGGGACCCCTGACCTTGGCCACCTCTAGAGAGGATGGGGACTTGGGGGTGCAGTGGGAAGGGGTTTTTTATTGGCAGTAACAGCATGGCTAAGGGCCTGATCTCAAATAAATAAATAAACAAACAAACAAATACAGTTGCATGTTGGCCATGCACTCAGAGGTCTGGTGGCATATGCTTTCTGAATACCCCGCAAGCATCTTACAGAAGAGCTTGTGTCAGGCAGCGCTTTAAAGCACCCAGGTACCTGGAGAAGAAAAATGCTCAGTTTCCACAAATATTCAGAACCACTTACTGCCTGGCATAAAATCAAACAGGGAAGGGCATCAAAGTTTCTTTTTGGTTTCATTTTTTCCTCAGATTTTTCTAAAGAACGACCTGAGAGTTGAGCAAAGGCTGGAGGTGTGAGTGCTTCCTTCCATGGTCCTTTCTCCATGTATCTGAGCTGCCAGATGTCAGGCCAACCTGATCTCCCCTGATAAGGGGCATAACTTGCTACGTATCTGCAACCTGCTGGTTAAACTCACCTATCAGGGGACTCAGTACCTAGGTAATGTAAGCAAAGAGACACACTACAATTGCACAGGGTACATACAATCGTACTCATACCAATGGTCCATGTCACAAGCCAGCAAAACCAGGTACGAATAGTGTCTGGGTCAAAACCAGCTCTGAGATCCTTTAGATGTCAGATTCTTAAAGTTTCTCCCAATAGTACAATGTGCAAGGTTCCAACCTAGAACTCGGAAGGTAAGGGTTGAAGTCCTCTGTTTTGCCAGACTTGAAGCTCCTTGTCTGAGGACACAGACATAGACACAGACACAGACACAGACACAGACACAGACACAGACACAGACACAGACACACACACACACTCTGGCTTGTGTTCCTTCAGAGGAAGCTGACACTGCTCATCTGTGTATGGTGCTGGGCTATGGAGTATTTTCCTGTCCAGTGTAGGCGCAGGACAGGATGAGCTTTTGGTGGCCCTTTTGTAGGCTGAGGCCTAGATCACTCCTGATGGCTGCCCTCCTCCTGCCATAGCCAGGCTCAAATCCTCAGAGGGTCACTGGCAGTAGATTCTATGTAGTAGCTCAACCCTCATGACCCAGGAAGAATTTCATCCTCTATCTACATTACTCGGGGGATATGTCTGGCTTCTGCCCCAGTGGGAGGCAGGTGGGGATAGCATCTCCATGTGGTCTGGTACAGAAGGGCTCAAGACTTAAGACTGAGTGAGCTCAGGGAGACAGTTGGAGAAAAGCAAAAGATCCTCTAGCAGATATGCGCTGAGATAAGGCCCAAGGGTGGAATGTCAAGGAGCTCAGATTCTAAAAGTTCCCAGAAGAGAAACTTAGTGCCCCACCAAAGAACCAGACTCTCAACATCTCATCAGCATCACATTTTTCTGGGGAAACTGCTTGGATTGAGAACAAGGTAGGCAGACAATACTTCCCAGGAGGTAGGGATGGAACTAGAAAGCTCACCCCACTGCCTCCCTTTATGTGAATCTCCCTGTGGAGTATACTCACAAAGCAAAAAAAGCAACAGACAGAAAGTCATGAAATGCAAGAATATGAATAAAACTCAGTAGAAAATAGCAATCTTTGGTGTGAGCAGTCTGAACCCTAGGTAGGTCACATCTGGGGATAGGAGCAGGAAGAGGTCACAATTAGAAAAATATTCTGTATACATACAAATGAGAGGCATCTATAGTGAGCAAAGGGCATTCACTGAGATGGAACTGAAGGGGTTCAGACCTCTTCTCAGGTTACCACAGCAGATCTCCAGCCTTGCACAGAGCAAAGGAAAAAGAGCACAGGGCTCTGTTCAGTCCTGCTCTTTATCACAAGAGTGAAGTCTGAAGGCAGACAGACCTCAGAGAAAGAAAGAACAACTCATGCCATGGAAAGCAGAAGCCAGGTGGTCTGAGGACCACAGCTGGGGGACAATGCCTTATGGAGGCTCTGGTAGCTGTCTTAGGAGTGAAGGCTATAGAGGTGGGCAGGAACAGGCCTTGGCCAAATGCTACCAAGTGTGCACTGGCTGGTCCTTGCCACCCAAGGCCCTTTCCTCATGTGGGGCCTCTGTCCCAAGTGCCACAGACAGGTGTTAACCTCCACAATCAACAGGGAAGCATCCTTGAAGCCGTAAGTCCTGGAAAATAAATCTACCTGCACGACACCCCAGTAGAGTCCACTCAACTCAGGGCCAGTGTCTCCTGGGCCCAACAAGATGATGTGAGCTCAGATAGATCAAATACTTGAAGGTCTCCAAGCTGCCTATAGATATAGAATCTATGGAAGAGGCCAGCCAGTGGTCAAGCTGCAACAGGCAATCCCAGACTGTCCTCCCCTTCTCGGGTGTTACCTCATTTCATGCTGCCTGAAACAGGAAATATTGGGGGCTGGGATGTGGCTCAGTGGTAAAGTTCTTGCCTTGCATGCATGAAGCCCTGGGTTCGATCCCCAGTATCACCAAAAAAGAAAGAAAAGAAGTAATCCTTTTCTTATTTCCAGGACTCCCAGTGCCTCTCCTTCTATCACTCACATATCATGTGACCTTTTACTCAATAGTGAGCCTCCAAGTCTACCCAGAAAGACCCCACACAATGTGAAGCCAGCCTGCTGCCCAAGGACCTTCTTAGTGGCCCCTCCAGGCCATGCTTCTCTTCTGCTGCACCAGTAAATCCAGCTTTCCCCATAATGACCTTAAATAGTAGCTCACACACCCTAGGAATCCAGTCCCAATTGCCCAGCTGTTGAACTCTTGGCCTAAGGGAGGGATTTCAAAGAGGTTCCAGACTGGTCATTTCCTGTACATCCACTCACTGCATGGCTAATATAGTCTTGCACCTAAAGCCACTGCAAAAACACTTGACAATGCAGTTGACACTATAATTTAACTTCTCAAAACCCCCAATGCTTGGGCCTTGTGTGGCTGAGCTAGTGGGAAGCTTGCCGTACCACCCTTTCAACATGTCCCCAGCAAGTTCTAGGGAGTTTTTTTCCTAGCCTCCCTCTTCCTTACAGAACATGGGTCATGTTTATTAAATGTAATGAACATCAGGAGACAACAGTGTCTCAGGGGCCCACTTTGTTGCCTGGTGACCCTGAGTGAAAGACCCATTCTCAGGCTCTGATTCCTCATGGTATTCAAGGATACTCACAGGCTTGATATATGCCACAAACACACCACCCAGATCTTATAGCTCAGGCTAATAGTACAGTACTTCCCATAGCTTTGCTGCTCAGAACCCAGCCTTTCAAGATATTCCTCAAGGCCTGAAGACAGCACTGCCCAGGTGTGAACTACAGCTCAGAATACCTGGGTGGTGAACAAATAGCAGGGTGGAGCCACAGAGCTCCACCCCAGGCCCACTACCACTGGTAGCAGCTTGGACCTTGTCCTCCATAGAGGCAATGGCTGCGCTACCAGAGCAGCATGCCCTTTGAAGCCCAGCAAGCCTGCAATGCAGTAGACCACATGAATACAGAATGTACTGAGTCGACATGTTAAAGTGACAGGCAGGTCTTTGTCCTAAGTGGCTTAGACACGACCTATTGGAGAGCTGATCTCCAGTAACTGCATGTCTCTGCTCCCATGGCATTGCTTCTAAGGCAACTCCCAGAACACCCAGTCCTGCATACACTAACCTGCATAGAGCTCACCCCTACCATGTTCATTTCCAAGAACTTCATGCAGAAACAGAAAAGTTGCAGTGGAAAGTGGCTGGCACCTCAACAAATCAGGCAAGATGGAGAAGCCTGGTGCCCCCGCAGCAGTCTTTTGGTCTGGTTTGGAAGCTTCATCTTAGTCACTTTTCTATTGTTGAGACAAAATACCTGACACCTAAAGTTAAAGGAAAAAAGGTTTGTTGTAGCTCACAGTTTGTACAGGTTTTAGTTCATAGTTGGCTGGCACCAATGCATGGAGGCATGGCAGAAGAGCATTGCAGAGGAAAAACAGTTCATGGTGAGTATAAAGGAGAAACAGCAAAGCAGTAAAGTATCAAGGAAACAGTGGCAGTAGTCTGCCTCTCCTTTTTATTCCTTCCAGGCTACCTGACCTTTGGGAGGTGCCGCCTACACCCACGGTAGGCCTTCTCATTATTCACATTGAGAAGTATGCCAAACCAATCAATGGACTAATTTAATAATCACACACCCTAATTCTAGCATTATCTTGATTCCACCATCATATATCCTAGATCCTAGCCACTTCTGAAAAGCCTCACCTATGACTTCATGAGGCTTTTGGGGGACATCTAAACACAAGCTGTGATCATACTTTTATGTTTCTTATGCAACTCATTTTTCCTGATCTACACTTTCATTACATGTGTTTGAAGATAACTTGCCTAAGGTTAAGCCCCCTAAATTCACTGTCTTAATAAGGGGAGTTTCCACAGAATGCAGTTATGTTCTATTGTATGGTGGCTTTCAATATCCAAAGACACTAGAAAATCTAACCTCCAAGTGAAATGTCTGGAGAGCCCCTTTGTCACTTTGGAAGAACCTATGTCACCCTGAGGAACAGGACGGCTCACAGACCCAGGGAGGTCAGGAACTTTCCAAAAAGAGCAAAATTTGCCTGGGGTTACCTGAGTCACAAAACAAAACCCAGGAAGATGGGAAACTGAAAACCTATTTTACCCTAAACATCAGGTTTACCTTTGAGAGACAGAAAATATCGGCATATGTTCAATGTTGGATTTCTGCCTGTCTCAGACAAGACATCTGCCTGACCCACTGGCTTAAAACTGTTCCTTCTGAACTAAACTGAACCCCTGTGGAGAGTAAAGACAGCATTGTTGGATTTGCAGGAGCCCCTGATCCGGGCTGCATATAAAGCAAAACTTCTAGAAAGGCAACCCTGTCAAGGTTTGCTAAGGTCTCTAGACTCATAATATCTTGGCTCTACCCCTGACAGTGCAAACTTCCAGAATGACTCCTTAGTACTGTGACAGACAAATCATGTACAGCTACTTTACAACAGTTGACACTGGTAACCTCACACAGTAAGTTCCCTGGTGCTCTGCACCAGGAGGTGACAAACTTATCATACAAACCCAAGGTGGACCTGGCTTTTCCACAGCAATGCCACACGGATGCTGCCCAAAAGCTGCAGGGGCTCAGCTCTTTCCCCCTCACAGATACT
Source organism: Capromys pilorides (assembly GCA_004027915.1). NCBI lineage: Eukaryota > Metazoa > Chordata > Mammalia > Rodentia > Capromyidae > Capromys > Capromys pilorides. The sequence continues at coordinate 8,729 of PVKN010009317.1, forward strand.
GGAGGTGGATGAAGAAAGGAAGTGGAGATGCTCAATGACCACTGTGGAAGCCCCCTGCTTAGCAGCCATCCTGGCCAAGTCCTTTCCTGGGCTCACAGCTCATTTGGGAATCTCTTGTTTGATCTTCCTTCCCAACAGGCTGAGCTGTGTCCATTTGCTGAAGGGGTCATTCTCTTTCAAACCAAAGTTCTGTGCTTTGGGTAACAGTGGAAGGGAGTTGGTTTGGGCAGCTGCCCCCTTCTCACCAGATGTCCAGAGATTCTGAGGCTCAGCTCTGCCCCGCCAGGTTGGCTGGCCTTGTGGTAGACTGGAGGGCTCTCAGTCAGCAGGTCAAATCTGAATCTAACCGAATTCTTAAAGCTCAGGCTTCACTTGCTTGGGAACTCGTAGGATCTAAGCACCTCCCACATGTCCCAACAAACCTCCTCTCCCAAGGTGAAAAGCTACGATTTGCAGGGCTAGTGGCTGGCGGAACAACATTAACGAAACCCTAGTCTGGCCATCAGCCAGTTCTCTTTTCCTTTAAGCCACCCTAAACGTGGGCCAGGGTTGGCAAGTGTGGGTTATGAGACATGCCGAGCTCCGGAAAGGAATCTTTTGTCTCTCTTCACAGCTACCTTGGTCCTAAAGGCGGGACACGGTATGCATTTACACCTCTTCCCCAACTCGGCGGGACACTGGAGTTCCGGGGAAAGGCAACGGAAGGCAAAGGTGACCAGGTCGAAGTCACTTGCTAAGAACTCACGTACTCCCCGAACCCAAGAAGTCAGTTCCCTCCTAGATTCCGAGCAAAGAGGACAAGAGTGCAGGATCGCGCAAAAGGCATTTCATAAGGAATGGGGGTCGGGCAAGGCCTGGAAGCCGCGAGAAACTAGGAAGGGAGGAGCAGGGAGGGGCGGGGCGAACAGGAGTCCCAGAAGCCGCGAGGAGGGAGTAGGGCTCTAGGCGCTCCGGGTAGTGGGATATCGGTAGCTGACGCCAGGCTCACCATGCGCTAAATAAACTAAAGCGGGTCACCGGCAGCACATTGGGGCTCACCGCGCACTCACAGTAAACTAAAGCGAGGGCCTTCAAGAGCACGATCCTGGTCAACCAGAAGGTACCCGCACGGAGACGGGTGGGACTGGCCGCAGCGTCAGGCTTCGGTACGGGCAGCGATCCCGAACCCTGGCCCAAGTCCACGACCTTCCGCTTCCTCAGGGACCCCTCGGGCGCAGCCATTGCTGGACCCTCTCGGCGCAAGCGCGAGAGCAGGCAAGGAGGCGCCACGCAAGGAGGGTCACGCCCACTCAAAAGCCGGGCCCCGCCCACATGCGGGCCGCGCGCGCCCCCAACTGGCCTCAAGGTCAGTGGCTGCGGGGAATGTGAGCTGGAGATTACGGATCTGGATTCTCTAGTCCTTTCTCGCTGCAGGCGTCAGCCTTGGGAACCCAGGTCCACAGGGGAAGCAGGTCAGTAGGGCGCCTTCTACACGCCATGCTCAGGGGAAGGTCCAACCTGGGCTACACATGGTCGGTCTTCACGCCCCCTCACCGACCCCGCATTTCCACTCTGCAGAGGATGCTGGTGACCGCCAGAGCTAGTCTGAAGTTTGGGTAGATCGTCTGGCTTCCTAACCCACCCGAAATCCCAGCGGGGTCTCTGCACGCCCCTGCTAGAGCGCCAGGGCTCCTGCAGGCCCGGCGCCGGGTTGTGGGCACTGAAACGCACCACACTCAGCGGAAAGAACTGGTGACCACTAACCTAAGTTGAACCCCAAGTTCAGTCAAGGCTCGGCTTTCTGATGGGAGGCGCTGCCCTGTCCCTGCTCTTAACAGTCGCTGGAGAAGGTGGATGGAAGGCATGCCTCAGAGGAGTGGGTGTGTGCAGGTCAGAGTTTCTGGGCAAACTGAGTTTAGGAGGAAATCACTGAGGTGTGGGTTTTTCTTTGTTAATGTGACAGAACTCTTCACATATTAAATAGCCTATCCTTTTGTACATATTATGAATGCTTTTTTTTTTTTAAGTAGTGGAGATTGGACCTTGGGTCTCATGCATGCTAAGCAAATAGTTACCACTGAGCTATATACCCTTCATGCTTTTGTATTTTCTTTTATTTCTGAGACAAAGTCTTGTTAAGTTGTCCAGACTAACACCAAACTAACCATCTTTCTGCCTCAGCCTCCTGAGCAGCTGGAATTATGGGAGTGTTCCATTAATACTCAGCCTGAATACTTACCTTGGTTTTTCCGTTTACATCTTGTCTTCAGCTTCCTGATGTTGTTCCTGGTGTTTTAACATGAGTTGCCAACACTTGCATAGCCAAATAATGCAGACTTGTGCTTGTTTATATCTTCACCAATCTGTACAAGGCCCCCTGAGGGCAAGGTCGGTCTGGAGATCCCTTAGCTCTAAGCCAGAGCACCATCTTCTGAGTCCCCCACCCCCACCCATCTGCTGTTGCTAGGGTAATAGCATATATATCCATCTTAGTGTGATTCTTTTTCTCCTAAAAATGGTGTTTCTTTTCCATAAGCAACTCTCCCTTAGGAGCCCAGCTGTAAAATGTGGCCATGGCAAATGATGCCCCGGGTGGTACAAATACCTTTTATGTCCTGCCTCATGAAGTTCTGTGTGTCTGTCACCCTCTGTCCAGGTGTGCCCAACTCTGGAAGCCTTGGAGGAGCAGCCACTGCCTTTCCTCCTCATCCTTCCACAGGAACCTTGCCCCACACCTCCCCTATCCAATGTCTGGGTTTCAGGCATAAGGACAGACCAGCACGGCTATTTTCAGAGTACAGTCCATGCCTGCAGAGCTACCTGGGTCTGTCTGGAGTCTGGCACTGTGTATGGGACTGAAGGACAGCTCCACCATCAGGTGTGACCCTGGGTTCTCCTTTTCAGGTGGGGACAGTCCTCACAAAGGCCCCTTTGTCCTTGGCTTCCCCTTGCTGGGGCTGCATTGTCCTCCCCACAGAAGGGCACAATGGGGCATTGTGCAAAGCAGAAAGGGGGCCCTTGTTCCAGCTCTCAGCTCCGGTCTGCTCTGGGCTCCCTCTCTGGCTTTGCCTAGGGTGGGCGAGGCCAGCAGAAAGGTCTGTTGGGAGCTTAAGTCCCTGCAGATTGAGTTTCCTGCTAGTTTTGCCTTCCTGGACACTGTGAGAGCTAGTTCAGGAGCAGGTAGCCAGGAGCAGAGCTCAAGCTAAGGAGAGCAGGTCCCCTGGCTGAGATCCTCCCTATTTCAACCTAGGTTTAATCAACAGTGCTCTGAGATATTATTCACCCATCAAGAAGAACAGTCTCAGCATATAACATGGATGGGCTTCAAAACATCAAGCTAACTGAGACAAGACTCATGCATGATTCCATTTTGGGAAATGTCCAGAATAGGCAAATCTTGGGGTGGGTGGAGGATTAGCTTAGTAGTTTCCAAAGGGAAAGAGGAATGACTATTGGACAGATTTGAAATTTCGTTTTGGGATGATGTTTTAAAAATACACAGAAGGTCAGGCCAAATAGCTCAGTGGATTAAAGCACCTACAAGCAGACGCAAGGGCCAGGGGTTCTGATCCCCTGGCCTGCCATGCTGGCCTGGTCCCTGGGGCATGCTGAGGCAGCTGTTGAGACTGGGCATGGTGGCAAGGACCTGTAATCCCAGCTCTTGGAAGGCTGTAAACAGCTGGATCATTATGAGTCTAATCTAGTAGTGAGACCCTGAACACCCTGTAGACCCTTCCCTAAAAAATAAAATTAAAAATATTAAAAAATAAAAATACACAGAGGTGATGGACGTGCAACACTGTGAGTGTACCAAGTGCCACTGAATCATGCTGTTTACAAAGGTTAATTTTAAGCTATGTCAGTTTCGCCTCATTTTTTTTAAAGTAAGAAAATCAACAAATGACATCCCTGAGGTGGCATGTTTCATCATCACCAGAGGCATTGCTTTTTACCTGTTGAAATAAGTCCCATCATTTCACCAAACCTCTTTTTAGCAGTTTAAAATAACTTTAAATAACTGCTCCACATAGAAAACAAAAGTCTACACACACAACACAAGCTGTAAGAGAAAGAAAACCCTGCACAAGAGTCAGCCAGGTGGGATCCCAAATGTGCTTTTGTCACCCTGTGTTTGTGCCCTAAAGACCATCTGAACCCTGGGGAAGGGGTGGGGGAGGAGGTGGAAGTGTGGAGGAGGAGGGATGGGGGCAGATTTCCAAGTTTTGCTTTCAAAGAAAAAGTAGGGGGATACATGGAGTTGACAAAGGAGAGGCCAAAGGGACCAGAGCTACCCAGGCTAAAGAAGAGACAGTGAGAGTGGAAGCAGAGGGGCCCCAGGAGCTGCCAGCTTGAGACTGGGCTGGTGCTTGGAGACTAGGGCCTGCCCGCCCCTAGGTGGGCCCTGTGCCCCAGCCACCCGCAGCCTCCTCCTGCACAGCTCGAGGCTGGCCACACTCCCAGCAGCTGCAGTATGGCTTCACAGAGGAATGAGCCCCCTGTCAGCACCTCTTCCAGCTGTCCCCGGGCACCCCGGCCTGGCAACCCCCACTGCGTCCGGCCATTGTGCCCAACATGCACTTGCAGCTGTCTCAGAGACCCACAAGAACCCAGCTTGGGCCCAAATCTAATCGTGCACCCTTCATTTACCCCAATTTTTCATGTCTTGAAGTTTTACAGAGGAGCAGGCTCATGGATGCTAACATCTGTTGTCTTCCCCTGGAGGGGTGGTCAGCCTGGGCCAATCCTGCCCTGCTTGTCCAGTGGCCAAACCCACCCCCACCCACAGGGAGGCTGGCAGGTGCGTGGGGGTGACAAGCAGGTGCCTACCATTTGCTGGCTGTTCTGACACTGTGACTCACAGGCAGCTGTTTTGCTTGGCCAGTGTGCCTCCTCTCCTGCACCCCAGGCCCCCTGCTCCTAGAAGGAGATGTGGTCCTGAGCTGGCGAGTTATAGTGAGCTGCGGTTTTAGGTAGGGTAGAAAGCTAAGTCTCCCAGTAGAGCTGTATTCTGCTGGCAAAATTATGGGTACAAACAGATGTGTCTCTTTTCCCCTCTTGGAATTATAGTCTGAACTGGAAGAAATCTTTGAAATTGCCTGGCCCGAAAGTCAGAACCCAGAGGCTTGTGGGTTAGAGTCTACCCACAGAACCATATCAGTCACCATGTTAATCACATTTACCCCAGGAATCCTATGTACCAACCAGATGCAAACCATGAACCATGTGCCCTGAGAAGTCTCGTTAATGCCAGGCTCTGCCAGGCAGCACAGAAGGAGAGCCATGGGTTTCCTGTGCCTTTGTGCCTGCTCCAGCCTTTGGAACAAAAACTCTGCCCAATACTGGCTGCGACTTCCAGATGCCAGCTTCTTCATCTATAGTTCTACATCTTCAAAGTACAGGAGAAACCATGTTGCTACCCAAGTACTGGCATGATTATATTTAACTATAAACCCCACTTCCCTGAGTTAGGGAAAGAGAGGCCAGATCTTTTCACAAGTATATTTAATTTGCCTTTGGTGCTGATGAGTACAGTATCTAGAACTTTGTTTCACAGCAGAAGAGGTCAGGGTTAAAGCCAAATGGAGCCCTTCTCATGGAAAGGAGATTTTTCTCCCATCCAAGTACTAACCAGGCCCGACCCTGCTTAGCTTCCGAGATCAGACGAGATCGGGCGCGTTCAGGGTGGTATGGCCGTAGACAAGGAGATTTTTCTTTGATATGTTTGTTTCACGCCACCATCTGCTTGCTTAGTATTTTTTTTTCTAATATGTGCTAGATCGATTTATTTACTTACTTACTTATTTATTTATTTATTATACCAGGGATCAAACTCAGGACCTTGCGCTTGCCAGGCCAGTACTTATGCCACTGAGGTATCTTCTCAGCCCTTGCTTGATTATTCTCGAAAGAAAGAGCCACTTGGCAGTTTTAGATGTGGATATCATGGGCAAGAAGCTTTGTCATATCTGCATGTCCACCACAGAAGGATGAATACAGGCCTGGCAGGTAGGGGGCTCAGAAGCCTACTCTTCCAAAATGAGAACCCCACTGATGTCTGCTGCTCCTCACGCAGATGGTGGAGATGGCTTCTCCTGAGCCCATACCTTGTTTCTCAGGAGAGCTCAGCATTCAGAGAAGGAACTTGGCACAGAGCCAGTGATGGTGAAGGTGCAAGGGCCAGGGTGAACTGGGACTGGGTCAGGTGAGCCAGTGCCTGGAATGGAACAAAAGACTGGGGAACAAGGATTTGAAGAGAGGCTCGGGTCCTGGTGTCTACTGACAGAAAGGATAAATCTTCCATTACAAGGCACAAACACCTCACCAGCAGATGGGGGAGGGGGAATGTTAGGCTGATGGAGTGCAGTCCTGAGGCCTAAGTGGGTGGACAGAAGCACAGGGCCCACTGGCAGCCAGGAGGATGAACAGTGAGTGGCAGAAACAGCAGCTCTCTCCAACACATCAGCGATCTTTGCACTTACCTGTCACTGGGGACAAAATGAGCACTGGGTCTCCTTCACTCCTTGGGTTAAGCACTGCCACTACACTAGAATCCTTTCAGCCCTTGCAGGGAGGTCCCACTTGGTGGTCAACAGTTACTCTCAGGCAACATGGATTATTCTGGTCCATCTGGCAGAGGAGAAGGGCGTGCTCATTTTTTTTTTGGAGGTGCCAGCACCCTGAGAATGCCCAAGCTCCTAGCACGATACAAGGCAGAGCAGCTCCAGCCAGAGGACACTCAGAAAACTCTGCTCCTGCAGGGATAAGAGATGGAAACTTGGGGCGGCTTTCCATTTCCCACAGCATGTGTAGAGGGAAGAAGAACTGATATTCCCAGTGCCAGAGCATCTCTCAGCTCAACCAGGGGCTGGCTTTGACCTCACCCAGAACTCATACTCCAATTGACACTGTCAGCAACCCTGAGACCGCTAAATTAAGGGAGGCTGGTGGCAAAGTGAGTGCTGCTATGAGGTCAGCTTCCTAGGAGTACCAGGTAGAGCTCTCAGAGCCTCTTCCCTGCCTGTCTAGGACCAGTGGAGAGAGGTAGGCTGAGTTTAGGAACTGATGCTCTGAGTAGTTTATCCTTCTCTGCCCCTCCAGTCTGGTTATTTCTGCCAGAGCAGCCAGTAATTAAAAGCACCAATTACTCTCCAAGGATATGCTGGAACAGAATGCCAACTACCTCATGGGTCACTCTTCACACAGGGGCTGAGGGGGCTCAAGGCAGGGCTGTGGACAGAGGGACACATGGCTCTCCCCTCATGCTTCCCTCTTAAAGATGCACACAGTCTGGATGCAGCCTCCCTTGGCTCTGGGTTAGAGGTGGCAGGTTAACTGATGGAGAAAGACAGGGTGGCACAGGACAATAGGGTACCCTCTTTCACAAGGGCACAGAGCCTTCAATAGTCTCTCTAGCCCGCCCCCCCAACATACATACAACTTCCTGCGCCACATTCCTAGAAGACAGGTGAAGGGTCAGGAAAGAACCTCAGGCCAGGATGAGCCTCATGTGAGGCCCCTTCTTAGAGGTACCCTTGGAACTTTTAGGAACTTCGCATATATCAGCCTCTCCGGGTCCCAGGGGTACTGCAGGGATCCTGTCTGACAGTAGGTTCTACAGATGTCCCAGCTGCATTCTCCTCATTCACTCGGATGCTTCACCCCTTGGTGGCTTCTGAGACTCTGGAGGAGTGAAGTAGGGCTCTGAGTGGAAAAACTTCCAGAGGAAAGGACAGCTACTCAGCCTGGTATGTGGTGTGTGTGTATGTGTGTGTGTGTGTGTGTGTGTGTGTGTGTGTGTTGGGGTGAGGTCTTGGCAGATGACTTCAGAAGGAGACAAAAGGGAGAGAGGAGATGGGGAGGGGAGAAGTCTGCCTCTTTTGGGGGGGGGCAGTCCTCCCCATCCTTGGCTCTTTGGAGTCTCAGTATATATGGGACAGTGCTTGGTATAGGATGGCACTTCTCTTTGAGTTGAACAAGGAGAGAAAAAGCGACTCATTAGCTGTCACCTTAGCATGAGGCAGGTAGCAGATTCCTCCTGTAGCACACAGTTTAGGGGTGGGCACTTGGCTCAACTTCATGCAATCAGATCCTCACTCTGAAACTGTAAAACCTATAAGATGATGGTGAGATCCTGTGGTTTAAGATGAGGTCATTAGGACATGGATGGGGCTAGTACCAGCTAAAAAGGCTAGGTGTGGGATGGAAGAGCTAAGAGAAGAGGGAAGGAGGTCCACACTCAGACAAGGATGTGTGGTCTATAAGGTGAGCTGAGAAGAATTTGAAGAGTTCCCTTTGAAGTTTTTTATGTATTTGGTAAAGGGTCTACAGGGTCTCATTACACCGATTGACTTGTAGTGATTCTCTTGTTTTCAGACTCCCAAGTGCTGGGATTATAGGTGTGCATCACCATGCCAAGTTTGAATCACAGTCTCAGCACGCCATGCTAGGGATTGAATATGGCCACTGCATTCTGCCTAAGCAGGCGCTTTAATCTGCTGAACTATCTAGCTGGCCCTCCCCTCAAGTTTTAAGTCACCATGGCTCTTCGTTCTCACATGCCCTATGTTCTTGCCTCAGGACCTTTGCACATGCTGCCCACTCCGGGAAATTTTTCCTCAAAGTTGAAAGCTTTTTCAGGCCTTCTTTGGCCACTGTTCCTATAGTCCCCTGAGAGGAACATCTCAGTCTCTAGAAGAGGCTGTTTGCTTCCTCCTCAAGGACAGCATCTTCAGGGCAGGGACTCCACGGTGTGGTCCTGACCATGTCTCTTAGAAAAGTTCTGGCACAAAGATATAGTTAGTGAGTACCAGTAAACATATGACCTCACCTGAGATATCTCTTTTTATAGAAATCACATTCTGTGTCCCCTGGCAACCTACTGGCTAGGGACAAGTACCAAGGTCAGCACTGATGCAGGGTCAAAGCCAGAGTATGGGCATTTTCTGGAGGACTTATGGTGGCCCAGAGGTGGGTCTGGCAGGGGTTTGGGGTATCACTTGACAACCAGCAGCCTGTACTGGGCTGGAGAGCCTGAATCCTGAACCCATGAAGGTGAGGAATGCTAGACACTAAGCTGACTCCTGCCCTGTGGGAGAACACATGAGGATTCCTTGCCAGCCAGTGCCAAGCTCTTCCATCATTTGATGGTGTCCTACACATGTGGCAGGAGCTACCTACCATACCTTTCCCTCCAATGTCCTGGGTTCCCTGTTGCCCAGGAAAGTACAGGCCAGAGTAGGGCATTGTGAGCCAAGCCTAGATTGGACTTCTCAGCTGAACCTCCTTTCCTTCAACAGTCCCAGGGGCCCCCTCATCTGCCTCCTAGGGTATGTGATGTCTCTTACATGGGGGGGGGGGGGAGATCAACAAGAGTTTGCCCTGCTGGTCTAGCGTATTGGAGGCAATCCCTGCTTTGTGATTTCTTGGCAAAGCAGACATCCCATTAGGACCTTCAGCACTGGGGGCATCCAGGCCTAGGAAGGGTAGGCTCTGAGCCCTGGGACAGTGCAGAGTGGGTCCCTATCCTCAGTGCTTCCACCATACAGCTATTATGGCCTGCTGGGATCCTGTCTGGCAGTAGATTCTACAGGTGTCCCAGCTGCATTCCCCTCATTCACTCAGATGCTTCCTCCCTTGGTGGTTTCTGAGACTCTGGAGGAGTGAAGTAGGGCTCTGAGTGGAAAAACTTCCAGAGGAAAGGACAGCTACTCAGCCTGGTATGTGGTGGTGGTGGTAGTGTGTGTGTGTGTGTGTGTGTGTGTGTGTGTGTGCGTGCGTATATGTGCACGCCTGTGTGTGTTGGGGTGAGGTCTTGGCAGATGACTTCAAAAGGAGACAAAAGGAAGAGAGGAGATGGGGAGGGGAGAGGTCCCCTCTTTGAGGGGGGGCAGTCCTCCCCAGCCTTGGCACTTAGGAGTCCCAGTATATATAGGACAGCGTTTGGCACAGGATGGTACTTCTTTTTGAGTTGAACAAGGAGAAAAAGCACTTCATTAGCTGTCACCTTGGCGGGAAGTAGGAACCAGATCCCTCCTTCTGTAGCACACAAAGTGTCTCCTTGCCAGTCTACCTCCAGGCATGACACTGACCCATTCCCAGAAAAACTTCAGGGCCAGATGTAGTGAGACATACCTGCAAGCCCAGCTACTAGGGAGACTGACATAGGATTGAAAGCTCCAAGCTAACCCAAGTCACTAACAAGATCTTGTTTCAAAATAAACCTGGAGATACAGCTTAACAGTAATGTATCCCTGGATTTCATGGAGAGGGGTCCTAAGGACTGAGGGACAGATGTGGAGGTCTAAGGCCTCAGATCTAAGGCCTATTGCCTACCTAGATGGCCAAGGCTGGGATGGTCACTAGGGCATCATTCCTGCTAGGCTGCAGTGGTGGTAAGGCAGCACCCGGTGACCTTGCTTATGAAGTTATGAGTGAGGCCTCTAGAGGTCCACAGGCTTTCCTTTGGACATTTCTGGTAATAACAGATCATGCTCTTCTGCTGGGGATCAGGAGAGCCTCTCATTGCAGCTGCAGTGATCACAGCTCCAGAGTCCACGATCTGGAACCAGGTACCTTCCTACAAAGTCAGCTGGGTCTTGCAAGCCACAAGCTTGAAGCTCCTGCCTAGGCAGCCCTAGGAAGGGACAATGCAGCTGGGGTGACAGAGTCTGTCGCCTCCTGAGCCTCAGGCCAAAGAGTATCTGAACCGCCTTTGGGGACTGGTGGCTGAAGGCCAGCAAGTGGGGACGACCTCGGAGTCGTAGATCTGGACTGGCCCAGAGGAAATGTCCCCTCCGACCCCACCACATCCTGCTCCGTCCCCTCCTCCAATTCAGCGCCCCAAGAGCAGCGGCCCACCCCAGCCCCCGCCTCCGACGGACCACCCAGAGCTGCTCGCGAGGGCCTTCGCGCCCCAACCCTGGGGGTCAGATCCGGAAGGCCCTGGGCCCCCGCGTCCGGCCACGCCATCCGCCCGGGTCCCAGGAGCCCAGGGCCGCGGCCCGCCCAGCTTCCCGCCCCTGCAGCGGCCGCACCCCCGGCGCTGTCCCAGGCTTTGCAGCGACCCAGGTCCCCAGCTGCAGTCGCAGCCCAGGGTGTATATCACCTGGACCAGCCGGGGCCCCGAACCTCCGGGATGTGGTATGATGATGGAACTCGGGGACAAACGGCAGAGTTCGGAGAATTGAAACCCCCATCGCCCTCTCCTGCCTGCTTGGGGACCTGGCGACGCGTCCCACGTGGTGTGCCTTTGGGGCCCGGCTTCAGTGGTATGTGGGTGGAGCTTTAGTAAACCCCGCCCCACGTGAGGTACCATCCAATTGGTGCTTAACTAGGCGGGGCTTCGGTTCCAGTTTAAAGAAACTTGTTGCGGGTCTCTGCTCCGGGACTGAGCGGCTGCTGCAGAGCGGGAAGAACTCCGGGTGGGTGGGCAGCAACAGTGGCGGAGGCGGCAGTGGTAGCTGAAGCAACAGCAGCAGCAGCAGCAGCAGCAGCAGCAGCAGCAGCAGCAGCAGCAGCAGCAGCAGCCGCAGCAGAGGAAAGAAGGCCGGGCACGCGCCGCGACCTTGGCCCTTCGTGGCCCGGCGCGTGGCCCGGCGCGTGGCCCCATGCTGGACATGAGTGAGACCCGTACCCAGCCGCCCTGCAGCCCGTCCGGCACAGCTGGCTCCATGTCGCACGTGGAAGACTCGGACTCTGACGCGCCGCCATCGCCCGCCGGCTCCGAGGGCCCGGGCCGCGCGGTGGGCACTGGAGGCAGTGGGCGCGGCGGCGCGGCGGAGACAGCGGATGAGCGCTTCCCGGCTTGCATTCGCGACGCCGTGTCGCAGGTGCTCAAGGGCTACGACTGGAGCCTGGTACCGATGCCCGTGCGTGGCTGCGGCGGCGGCGCGCTAAAGGCCAAGCCACACGTGAAGCGGCCCATGAACGCGTTCATGGTGTGGGCGCAGGCAGCGCGTCGTAAATTGGCTGACCAGTACCCGCACCTGCACAACGCTGAGCTCAGCAAGACACTAGGCAAGCTGTGGCGGTGAGTGCGTCCCTTCTAGCCAGCCAGGACCAGGCGCTGGGTGCGGGGTTCCCAAGTGAGTGGAGGGCAAATGTGGGTCCCGGATCGCACTCTTTCTAGGACGCCCTCAGAGGGACTGCAGCTGTGTATAGCTGGGTCCTATCCGGAAGCTTGCAAAGCACCGGGGTAGCAATCATCTGCATTCTCTAGGTGCTCCTCAGAAAGTACAGGGACCCAGGACTCCATACCACCCACTGAGAGGGAAGTCTAGAAGGTCTTTGGGCTGATGCAGTCCCCACAACCTCTCCACCTTCCTGTCCAGCTCTGCATGGAAGAAGTGGGTGAAGAGAGTATGGCAGGAGCTTTGTGCACACTTTTACACAGTGTGATCAGAATGTGCGGAAAACAACCAGCAGCCATACAGAACTTGAATTTCAGCAGCCTCCTTCCCCCCCAACCCCCAGTTTTCCTGTTTCTGGAAGAACTAATGGACACTCTGTGCCTGTCCATCGTTTCTACCTTCTGCTTGAGTTTGCACACAGTTTTTCAGGTCTGTGTACTGGGCAGGACACCCCCTCTCGCCCACACACAGTGCTGAACTCTACCCCCAGGGAGGGGTGGAGGGGTGTGTGTACTTTGAGGATAGGCACCTGGGTTGTGCCTTTGCCTCTAGGAGCCTGAGAATGGAGGACAGCAAGCCCAGCCACGTCCTTCAGCACAGTCCATAGGCACAGTTCCTGTGAAGCTGAGCTTTTGTCCAGGGTGCAGGGGCTGGTCCTGCCTGCCTCCCCCCACCTCTCTGAAAAAGACTTACTGGGAGGAACACACACAGACTGGGAAAGAGGGACAAGGCGGGGGTGGGGGGTGGGGAAGAGGAGGAAGATAGAGTTTGAGTCTTATTCTTTGACCACAGTTAGCAGAGATCTCACCTAATGAGCCCGGCAGGGTCCATCCTGTTGGTTTCATGGAGGGAGTACACACGCCTGGGGCCCAGGAGGCTCCAAGGTATGTGCTGAAGCTTCTCCTGGTGGAGGGTATGCTAGTCCTCTCTAACTCCCTGGCCTGTAGTCTTGACTGTCTAGATACCAGGATAGTATACATGCCAGGGTGGCTAGACCATCGGCAGTGCCAGGGCACCATGGCCATCCCCACCTCTGCTGTGTTCTACAGCTTGCTGAGTGAGAGTGAGAAGCGCCCATTCGTGGAAGAGGCTGAGCGGCTTCGTGTCCAGCACAAGAAGGACCATCCAGACTACAAGTACCAGCCACGCCGGAGGAAGAGTGTGAAAACTGGTCAGAGTGACTCAGACTCAGGGGCTGAGCCGGGCCACTATTCCAGTGGTACCATGTACAAGGTGGACACAGGCCTCAATGACACACATCACCACGGTGACCACACTGGTGTGTTCCAGGGCTCTTGGTCTGGGGGACCCATGGGGAAGGAGCAGAGGGGGCTGACCTATGGGGTTTGGGGTTTAGGGTTTACTCCAGAGTAGGCACCCTCAAGAAAACCAGATGTTTCAGGGTACCTGGAAGAAGCCCTCAAAACCCCCACTACAGCTGTTTCTGATGCACAAGGGAGCCTGAGAGTAGGACTGCTTTGCTTAGTTCCTATTCTGAGGTGCTTTTTCAGCTGGACTTATCTGCACGCACATCTCCAGGCATAGGGTGAGCTGGTGCCAGTGAGGCATCTCCAGCCCCAACTGCAATCAGGCTGAGGCATGGAGTCCCAGCAACCAGGTAGCCTTGGTCCTGATGGCTGGAAACTGTCATGTAAACCCATGTGCTTAGTTATGGCTGGGAACACAGCCTTTGTTTGTTTGTATGGATCCATTCACCTTGGTTGTGTGTACCTCACCAGCACCCGGTGAATGCTAGCTCAATCTGATGGGGTTGGGCGAGCTGCCTTCCTCCCACAACCTTGGCCTTCAGAGAGAGGCCAAAAGCCTTCTCATAGAACAGCCCTTAACGGAATTTTCTCCTCCAAGGAGTGAGGTCTGGGTCTGACTTTACAGGAATTTCTGGGAAGTGTAAGGAAACAAAAAGCCGTTGATCCCTACCTGTGGCAGTTAGCTGGGCTGCTGGTGTCGGCTGTGGCCCCACCCGGCCCCACAGAAGGGGCATTCATCCCTGCAATGTGCTCTGTCCTCAGGCCAGACCCACGGGCCGCCCACCCCACCCACCACCCCGAAGACTGACCTGCACCACACAGGCACCACCGGGGGCAAGCAAGAGCTGAAGCTAGAGGGGCGCCGCCTGGTGGACAATGGGCGCCAGAACATTGACTTCAGCAACGTGGACATCTCGGAGCTCAGTAGCGAGGTCATCAGTGGCATGGACGCCTTCGATGTCCATGAGTTCGACCAGTACCTACCCCTCAATGGCCACTCGGCCATCCCCACAGAGCCCAGCCAGGCCACTGGCCCTGGATCCTATGGGGGTGCCTCCTACTCCCACTCTGGGGCAGCTGGTGTTGGGGCATCCCCTGTGTGGGCCCACAAGGGAACCCCATCAACCTCAGCATCACCCACTGAAGCAGGACCCCTGAGGCCTCATATCAAGACCGAGCAGCTGAGCCCCAGCCACTACAATGACCAGTCACATGGCTCACCCAGTCGATCTGACTACAGCTCCTACAGTACCCAGGCCAGTGTTACTTCAGCAACCCCTGCTGGGGCTGCCAGCTCTTTTGCCAGTGCACAGTGTGACTACACTGACCTGCAGGCCTCTAACTACTATGGTCCCTACCCTGGCTACCCTCCTGGCCTCTACCAGTACCCTTACTTTCACTCTTCCCGTCGGCCCTATGCCTCACCGCTACTGAATGGTCTATCTATGCCGCCCGCCCATAGCCCCAGCAGCACCTGGGACCAGCCTGTGTATACTACCCTGACCCGGCCCTGAGGCACTGCACTCTGGGGGATGTGGGGGACCAGTGTCAGAAGATGACCAGGTCTCCAGGGTCTTCCAGAGGGTATGTATTAGCAAGGGGGAGGCAGCCAGTGTGGCCATGTGTTAAGTGCCTGCTGAAGTCTGCGGAAAGCCAGGCTTTGTCGCCGGCTATCCCATTGCCTCTAGATCTCCACGTTTTCACTGGTGGACGCTGTTGTTTCTTTCTTCTATCTGGTGACTGGTGATTCCAAAACGGTCGGCCATTTGGTATTTCCTAGAGACCAGCACCTCCAGTTTCCATCTAAGTAGAAATGAGTTGACAGCCACAATGCAGAGGACAAAGGAGAGAAGGGCCCAAGGTCCCTAGGCTGAACATGTTCT
>PVKN010009318.1:0-23931 GCA_004027915.1 Capromys pilorides
GGATGGGAACAGAGCAGCACTTTCACAGCCCTCTACCCCATTCTGGCTGCCAGTGTGGGCAGCAGCAGGGGCTGGTTTCCGGCTGGAGGTGACAGTGTAAAGCTGCTCCTCTGAGGCAGGGGAACAGGGGAACCCACCCTGGCAGTTTGAGCTCCAGAGGGGGTGGGGGGCTGCTGCCTGACCTGGGATGCTGGAGGACAGTGCAGAGCCAGACTCAGAACCAGCGATTGTCCCCAAGGATGCAGTGGGCAGAACTGGGCCGCCAAGAGCCACTGCTGAGCTCCCAGGCCCAAGAGACCGGAGACCTCAGATCCCAACTGGCTCACAGGCCTGATGGGCACAGACCTTCGCAGCTGATGAAGGTGTCTTCGGGGCAGAAACTGCTGGAAGGGGCCGAAACAGCACTGGCAGGCCTGTGGTGTCTTCCAGGGCCTCAGGTCACAGAGCCCTGATGCTGCGGGGTATCAGGTATGGACATGGAGAGCTAGAGGGACCCAGAGGCACTTCCCCCAAGGCTGCGCTGCTCTGCCTCCGAGCTCCCTCACTTCCCCAGTGCCCCACATAGGAGAAAACAGAGCTGAGGCCAGTGGAGTAAGCCCTGAGGGGTTTAATGGCACAGCCTGCAGTTGACCTGGTCAAAGGGTGGTGCTCTGGAGGCAAGATAACTGTGACAAGCGCCCCCACCCCAGACCATCACTGTATTTTTTATTTTTTTATTTTCTAGACAAGGTCTGGCTATGTAGCCCAGGCTGGCCTAGAACTCATGGTGATCCTCCTGCCTCAGCCTCCTGAGTGCTAGCACTATGGGCGTGCACACCATGCCCAGCTTCAGCTATTGCTCTGAAAGCAGACTGAAGGGAAGGCGGGAAGGCTTGGTCAGGAAGTCACAACGGCTGGTGTTGTCAGTCCATGTGACCGGGCAGTGGGTGCGCAGATACTGGACAAACGTCCTGGACCACTCAGCTCTTGCAGCCCAGTTTTCTCTATAGCTGCAGTCCCTTCCTGGCCTTGTCTGAGTCCTTCTTGAAGTGCTTATTCTCTATTTAAAAAGCCCCATGAGCCAGGGAGATAACTCAGTAGAAAAAGCGCTTGCCTGGCAAGCGTAGGGTCCGGAGTTCAATCCCTGATACCACCAAAAAAAAAAAAAAAAAGCCCCATGAGCCAGGTGTGGTGGTACACACCTATAATTCCAACACTTTAGGGGAATGAGACACACACACACACACACACACACACACACACGCAGGCTCACACGAGGGGCAAAACTAAGCTGGGTGTAGAGGCGCATGCCTGTGATCCTGGCACTTAGGGAATTTAAGGCAGGAAGATGACACATTGGCAATTTAGCAAAAAATAAAAATAAAGGGACTGGAGGAGATGAGGTCAGGGTGAAGGTCCTGGTTTCAAGTCCCAGTACACCCTACCTCTGCAGCCCCAAAAGAAGAACTAAGCTCAGCTTTTACATGGCTTTCTTTTGCTATCAGACCCGTCCACTTGCTTTTCTGAGCCTCATTCCCCATCCGAACACCCACTGTTCGTCTTGAGTGTTCTTACCTAGTTTCATTTCCCCCGCCAACACAGTTCAACCATGCTGAACTACACCGGTCCAAGAACGTCTAAACCTCCTCTGCCCGGCAACCATCTACCTAGTGGCTACTGTCATCCTGGGCATCTTCGGATCTGCTGCAGTGGGCAAGGAGTATATTCTCATGGCCCACCAGGACCAGTATCTCCTGGCAAACGCCTTCCACCTGCAAGAGTGTGGTCAACTGTTTGCTGGTGGTCAGAGTTCCCAGGATGGGGGAGAGGAGACTGCTGCCTGTACAACAGCTATTGCAGTGGGGAAATATTCAGCACACTGACCACCTCGGATTTAACACATTTACCTGTCCAGCCAGGGCGATGATCAGCCAGGAGTCAGCCACAGCTGCGTGTGCCTGCGATCCCGGCTAGTTGGGAAGGTCAGGCAGGAAAATCACGCAGCTCAAGGACGCCATGAGCAATTTATTGAGATTCTGCCTTAAAGTAAGATGAAAAAGTACAAGGAATGCAGCTCAGTGAGAGAGGACTTGCAAGGTCCTGATTTGATCCCCAGTGTCAGGGTTGGAGGTACCATACTGAAGCATGTTAAAGATAAGACTGGTCAGGGCCAGCTAGATAGCTTAAGCACAGGGACTGCGGTTCAATGCCCAGCACAATGTGCCACGCAGGCCTGCCTCTGAGTGCGCTGAGCCAGCCACTGAGTCCAGGTGTGGTGGCACATGCCTATAATCCCGGCATTAGGGTGGCTGGAAATAGAAGGATCACAGCGATGCATAGTGAGACCCCCCCTGTACCAACTGTATTAAAAAAAAACAACTTTCCAGTCTCTGTGGCCTTCATTTTTGCCGTATTATAGTGTTATGTAATTTCAGTGTGAACATTATTTCTTTTTTTCTTTTTTATTTTATTTATTTATTTAAACCTCATTTATTTCTTTGTGTTCTGGCCGGCTCAGCCTGCCCTGGGGGTGGGGCTGACGCAGCATGTGGTGCCGGGGATCGAACCGAAGTCCCTGTGGCTGCCTAAACTTGCCTAAGCAGGCAAGCTTTAGACCACTGAGCTATCTCGCCGTCCCTGAACATTATTTCTTTACCTTTGGACTTCCTCCAAATACTTTAGTTTTGTTTTTGTTTTTGTGGGACCAGGGGTTGAACTCAGGCCCTTGCACTTGCCAGGCAAGTGCTTATTCCATCGAGCTATCTCTCTAGGCTCTAATTTTTATTTTTTTATTTTTTTATTTTTTTTGCGGTACCAGGGATTGAACTCAGGACCTTGTGCTTGCTAGGTAAGTGCTTATTTTACTGAGCTCTTTCCCTGGCCCTCCAATTACTTTAGGATTTAAATCTTTTCCCTAAATTCTAAAGAAAGGCTCATTTTCTTTCCCTCAAAACATCCCATTTCCCTCCAAGTGTTAGCTCTATCAAAAATGCATATTGGTGTTGATGAGGATCTAAGGCACCCTTTATTACATAATTCTCCACCAATTCATGCTTACTTTAATTATTAATTCATTGCTAATGCATTAATTCTATGAATTTCTTTCTGGGAATGAGAAATGTAGAAAAACTGGGTTTACTTACAACTTCCACCTACTGAATGAAATAACGTTATTCCTGATATTTATTCTACACATAAAAATACATGCCTTTAAAAAGACCTGTTGGGATTAGCAAGATAGCTCAGTGGACTAAGTGCCTACTTTGGCAAGCACAGGGACCAGGGTTCAATACCCAGTCCCAAAAGCCAGGGCTGGCCAGGGCACACTGAGCCAGTGACTGAATCCAGGCATGCTGGCACTCGCCTGTAATCCTAGCACTGGGGAGGTTGAAAACGGGGATCACTGTAAGTCCGAGCTGTGTAGTGAGATCCTCTACCGAACACATAAATGGAAAAAAAAAAAAAGACCTGTCAGGAAGAGTCTGAGCTCTATCAAAAATGCATATTGGTGTTGATGAGGATCTAAGGCACCCTTTATTACATAATTCTCCACCAATTCATGCTTACTTTAATTATTAATTCATTGCTAATGCATTCCGTCTGGCTTGCAGACGGAAGAAGCTTGCATTCTTAAGACTAGAAATCCTGGTCTTTTCGTTCCATTCTTACGAGGTCTGATGGCTACCATGTTCCTACCCACCCATTTCAAGCAGTTCACCAACTAACATCACTGACTGCTGAGTGACTCTGTGGAGGTAGTGGGTGAGAGTTTTCGAATTTCTACCAATGAATTATTCAAATTATTTTAAATGCAAATTTTAGTTTTTCTGATGACAACATAGTTTGCCATGGGGCACTTGGAATATAATTGGTGCTGGACATTCAACACTCAGAAGTAACACAGTGGTACCTCAGTCCACAAATGCTTTCATTTGCAAACAGAAGCTTTCAGTAAAATATTTTCGTTTTTGTTTGCAAAACCTCCATCAGGTAGCAGATACACCTGCAGCCATCTTCTCCACACAAACACAAATGTGGCCATCTTTTCCAAAATTATAGAATGAATTTTGTGACCCAAGGTACCACTGTATTTCATACTTCAACCTAGGTACACATACTTTAAAAAAACAAAAGCTAGAATCAGCTGGGGAGATAGTAGCAGGCCTAAGCACCTGCCTAGCAAGTGCAAGGTCTCGAGTTTGATCCCCAGTACCAAAAAAACCAAAAGCTGGAACCAACTGTTCTATACTGCACTGGGGATAGAACCCAGGGGTATTTTACCACTGAGCCACAGCCCTTCTCCCTGAATTTTAACACAAGGCTTGCTGAGGTGCCCAGACTGACTTTGAGCTTGAGGTCTTTCCGCCTCAGCATCCTGAGTGCTGGGTTCACAGGCATGCCCCCTCCTGGCAAGTTTAAGTGATAGTAATCTCACAGCCCTCCCATGTGAATGTGACTGACTCCTCTCTCTAGAACTAATTTTCATTCTTCTAATTTCATTTTTTTTTTTTTTTTAACTTTGTTACGGCCGTACCAACCTGCTCTGGGGGTGGGGCTAGTGGAGCATGTGGTGCTGGGGATCGAACCAGGGTCCCTGTGGTTGCCTAACCTTGCCTTAAGCAGGCACTTTAGATCACTGAGCTATCTCACTGGCCCTCACTCTTCTAATTCCTGAGTTTATCTCCAATTTCTTGAGACAAAATTCCCAAAGGTGAACCTTGTGTGGTGACCATTTGCTCACCCTCCCCCTGGTAGAGCGAAGGACCCCTGGACCCCTACCATGCAGCATCCTTTGGTGGGCAGGGGCTTCTGTATGGACCAAGAGGCACCGTCCAGCCTGGCCAACAAAGCCCACCAGAGGGAAAAGTGTGCTCTTGATGATGTGTCTGTGACCCAAGGACAATTTAGGAGTATTTTAATGTGCCAGCAGAAAGAGAAAGAGCCCCTCAGGGTTAATAGATTCTTAAGAGCCAACAAAAGTTTTTCTGGACACAACAATAAATACAAGGGAAGTAACCTTTAAAAAGTGCAAGTTCTCCCCAGACAAGGTCTAGCCGTCCGTCTGGAAGTAACAGGACGGTCTCTACTCTCCTGGCAAACAATCAAGACAACCACAGCCAAAAATCGAGTCAGTCATAAACAGACCCCTGTGTACCTCCTCCCTGACTGTAGGCCTAGACAGGAGACTGCCAACTTCTACTTCCTGCAGCTGCCAACTGAAGAACCCGGCAGCAACTCTGCCCAGAGATAAGGCAATGCTAAGATTAGGGCTTTGTTTTGGTCCTAGGGACTGAACCTAGGGGTGCTCTACTTCTGAACTACCTCCCAGCCCCTCCCCCACATTTATTTTGATATAGGATCTTGCTAAAATGCTCAGACTGAACATGGAGCTTGCAACCTGCCTGCCTCATTCTTCCAGGTGGTTAGGATTACAAGTGTGTATTTTCATGGTATTTGAGAAGGGAGCTTTATGTTATTTCCCACATTTATAACAATAAAAGTAAACTGGGAGATTCTTTGCTACATTGAAATGTCATGATAAAGAGGTAATCTCAAAAGGGAAGCCCAAAGGGGGCACGCAATTCAACTAACACCCAAAATTCACTGGAATAGAAGTTGCAGCCAAGCCAGAATTTTACTTGCACTGAGGTGTTTTCAAAGGTCCTGCCAAGCAATCAGCTCAGCACTGTGACCACAGTGGCTGTTCAGTGAGGGCTCTCGGTCTCTCACTTGAAACTGCATGTTAGCATCTTTCTTCCAAGATAAGGAAAAGGACCCAGGGTAAGGAGTGCTCACAGACACAGGGCTGGCAAGGGCTGGAGGCAGAACGCACACGGCCGGGCTGCGTGGAGCCTGCACACAGCGGCACTGGCCTCTATGAGGCTGACCTGACCTTGCACCTAGCTGAGTTCAGCACCTACCCCAATCCCCAGTATTTACCCTAAGCCACCTGGCTGGTCCCAGCAGTCAGAGAAACTGCCAGGCATGGCTGCCTAGGAGACAACCACATTGGAGAGAAAGAAACACACGATACCAATTTGTAATCAATGATTTTTATCTTGGAAAATGGAAGCAAGTGTTTTGACAGAACACTATGGCTGCTCTATAAGAGCCGATCTAGGAGTAATTCACTGTCCTCCTCCAGGATGTCACGGCATTTTAAAAAAGAAGACGAAGACGAAGACAAAACAGGAAAGATAATCCACAAGGCTTCAGGTGCCTACTTCAAGCCTGGCCCGGCACCCATCCGCTAAACACACACCAGAAGCTGATGCTGAGGTCAGGTGACTGCTGCTTCCTCGCTCTCTCTTTGCTTTGAACCACGTTCCTTGTGGCATTTCAGCATCATCCACAGCGATTCTGTTCACTTAATTTGATATCAGAACATTAACACATTTCTGAATCCTTAGGAGAGTACATTGATAAAAATAATGTAGGATCGACTATAAACCACTGTAATTGCTTTGTGTATCACTGTCCACTTCAATATTAAAAACACACACAAACACAAAACCACATCAGACACTCAGATGCCCTGAAACTGGAGACAGCAAGAACATACTCTTGGCTGTGAATAGGGTCACTCTCGCAGGTGCACTGTGCCTGGCTGCCACCACACCCCACTCTGTCCTCCGTCATGTCTGTTCACACGTCCACACCAGCCCAATCTCATGCCAAAGAATTCCCTGCGCGCTCGCCACAGACTACACAGGTCACGTCCACCCCGACACTCGGTTCTTTCCACACAGAGGCTCCTTCAGTCTGGTTCTGCAGACATGCCACCCAGGGACGAGTCCAGCAGCTCCCAGCTAGCAGGAACGAGCAGGGCATCAGCACACAGTCTGTGGCCCCTTTGAGTCCATGGAGCCCCTGTGCTTGGACACAGCCTCAGTGTGAGCTGGAGAGGAAGGGCAGGTGGGTCTGCATGGAGGACACGAAGGGGCATGTATACACGTCTGAGGGTCGTAGAGGCCTGTGCTCTCCCTTCTGCTTCCTTCTAGCCCTTTCGCCTGGATTTCAAGATTCACTAGCGCCCTCTGGCCTTGTTTTGAAGGGTGTGGTTAGGACTGACATGCAGGAAGACAGGAGGATTGGCTGGGGAGCCCCAATAGAGCAAGGGTGAAGAGGAGGGAGGGCAGGTGCTCTGGGTGCGAGGAGAGCTGCTGCTCCGCAGCACAGCCCAGGGACAACGTGGGTCAGGCAGGAAACAAAGACCTGGTGAAGGCTCCCTGTTCCACTCCCTGGCTTAGGCCCCAGCACTGTACTTAGGAGCCGGCACACTGCTGAGGTGGGCACGAGGGACACTCAGCCCTGGGCACGGCCGGCCTCCTGTCCCAGGCGCCCCTGTCAAGTACCGACCAAAGCCTGGACCATGAGTTTCAAAGTGATGAATGAGACAGACTCTGCATGTAACAAAACTGCAGAAACACATGCTGGTTTAGGTTAGATTATCATCATCTGAAATAGGGGATCAAGAAGCAAAACTGCATTCTGGTATAACCACCCAATTTCTAGAAAAGAGAAAGGAAAGCAAGGAGGAGATAAGATTTGAGCTTTTTTGATTAGAAGACTCAGGAGCGAGGGATGATGATGTGGGTCCACATGACTTTTCAAGTCTTCCTTTTGTAGTCATAAAATGACCAGGTTTGCGCTGCAACTGAGCCAGCACCATGCGGCTACTGCTCTGATTGTTCTCAGATGAATGTTTATACAAAATAATATCTTCATTTAGTTTATAAACATACACAGTGCTGTCCCTTTCAAATTAAGGAAAAAAAAACCACACACAAATACTGCAAAGTAGCAAAATACAAAGAAAAACGAGCTACTTTTGGTTTTGGCAACATTAAAAAAAGAAAAGAAATACAAAAAGCAATGTGGCATTGGTCCCTAGTCATAAAAAAAAAAAGTTCTTGGGCATGACACTGAATCAGAATTGGTTTTCTAAAATTCAGGATATCTGGGATTTTGAAAGTAGCACTTTTGTCTTTTAAAAGTTCGACAAGTCACATAACACTTAAAACATCAAAAAAGCTTCCTGATAAAAAGCTCAGCTTCTGTTTTTGCAAATTTGGGAGACGAATTGAGTTCTGACTGGAATGTGGCCTATCGCTGGTGGACAAATCTGAAATGGAATGTCTCCAAATGGCAGTGCCTCCCCTTCCGCCCTCCCTAGGACCACACCAACGACCAGCTACCAAGCACAAGTTTTTGCTCCCATTTTTTGGAGGGGTGGAGGTGGGACCTTCAGGCCTCTATCTTCGCCATCTGCTGTTCTAACTTGGAAATACGCTCATCTTGATTGCAGATTGTATCTTTAATAGATTTAATTTCTTTTAAAATTTCATCCAACTTGGCTTCATTCTGCTAAAAAAAGCAAACAAAAACGGGTCGTGACTAAAAAGTGGTAAACAAAGTCCAACGTAGTTCTGGCTATAAGACTTAAAATATAATATTCTATTTTGCAAACGGCAAACTGAAATTTCCAAATCAAAAGATGAGTCAAATCCCACTGCTTCAGGAGAACACGACTGATGCTGGCTGAAGCCTCAGAAACCCATGGTGAACAATGCGTCCCACGCGTCCCTCTGGCCCCAGTGCCTGTGACTCAGTCAGGAAAGGACTCTCACAGGTAGGAAACTATAGGGCAGGACTGGACCCTTGAGGTTGGCCCTCCTTCCCCACCACCTTGCTTGCTTCACCAGTCGAAGCCTGGGATGGGGTGACGCTCTCGGAGGCTGCAGAGCTCACTCCCTCTCCACAGAGGGCCTCTGGAGTAAAACCCGTCTGTCTCCTGACTTTTAAAGAGGACTAAGCCTCTCCCACGTGGCACAGATTCTTCTGGAAACCTCACAGCCAACAAAACCCACAGAGCTGGCTTCTCGGTCACAGCCCAAAAATGTCAGCTCCTATAAGAGCTAGGTATTCTATACCTACCTATAGGCAGTTCTTCTCAGGAACAACTCACCCTCTTCCCCTCCAGACCCAGACTCCCTGTCCCCTCCTTCCCAGGGCCATGTTCTGTGGCACCAGGCACACCAGTGTTGTCCAGAAGCCACGATAGGTCTTCAAGAGCAGGCTGAGCCACCTCCCTTCCACCAATGGCTCTTGCCAAGCTCACATGTGCTGCCAGCCCCACAGTGCCAGACCACTGGGCAACACCTGAACTCTCCTACCATGTTCTCCCTCTAGGACACCTCCTCTCCTAAGTCCTGTGCTCCCACACTCTCATGTCAGACTTCAGCCAAACCACAAGGGGCAGGCATGGTGGCACAACCCTGTAACAGTCCCAGCATTAGGAGGTTGAGGCAAGAGAATCATTGCAAACTTGAGGCCAGCTGGGCTACACAATGAATACAAGCGCAGCCCAAACTGCACAGTGAAACCCTATCTCAAAAAGACACACACACACACACACACACACACACACACACACACACACGAATACAGAAAGAAAACGAAAGAAAGTTACGTCCTGTTCACTCTCAGAGACAATGGGAGACTGGCACCTATCCCAGTCACCTTAAGGCCCAGAGTTCTAAGAACCAAGCACGGCCAAAACCTCACTGAGTCACTGCCCTAGGACTTTCTCACACACAGCACGTGGGACCATCTACTGAAAACGCCTGTGTGTAACCCCATGTCAGGGCTCAACGCCCAGGGTCACCCAGGGTTTTTGAGAGGAAAAGGCCTGAGCCAGTCAACCACACCCCGCACTGCTTACCACACTGGCTGTGTCTGTGGTTTTCTTGGGGACAGTGATAAGGTCACACTTTTTGTTCGCAGCAGGCTTGCTGTCTAGAATGTTCTTCTTGACTACTTTTAGATCCCTGTTTTTGCCTGGAATGTATCCATGTTTCAAGGAGATGAGGATTGGATCAGCATTCTTCCCTTCAAACCACTCTTCTGCCTCCAGGGCAGCCTCGGGCCCTGCTGTGTCAGGATACAGGTCATCTTGGAAAAGATCAGACTGCAAGAGACATTTTGGGAAACATTCTGTAAGGATGAAGCAAAAAAGCTTGGGTTTTTAAAATATGAATTGCCTACAAAACTAGGCACTCACCTTCCTAGGAACAGTCATGATAATAGGCTCACACTTTCTCTCATGAAGCTTGAAGAATCTTCGAAGAGAAAATAAAGACCAGGTTACATGAAGTGAAACTGAGGCTGAATAATAGGACTAAAAACTACTTTTCTAGCTCTGTGACACAAGTGCTGGCCTGGCACGTGCAAGGCCGTGAGTTCGAACCCCAGTCCCACAACAAAATAAAACAAACCAACAAACCAACCCCCTACCCACTTTTCTACATTGGAACATGGTAAATGAAGCACTTCTTTTCCCTTCACTTCATCTGAGCACCCTGGAAGTGGTGGGATTTAGTTCCCATTTTACAGATGAAAAAACTGAAGCTGAGAATATCTGTGCTAGGCAGACTAGAAACAAGAACCACAGGTAGAGCTCTATGAATTATGATGACAGTCAAACTAATTATGTGGCCACTCATTACCTGTGTTGTTATTGCAGTGGAAATAGCAACACTGCTAATGAGCTACTTCTGAAAAAGTTATCTGTCACCAGACCCAAGAGATCTCAGGTCCTAACCTATACCCTGGGGGCTAGGTGTTCTGCACTTTGCGGTGGCTGAACATCTGCTAAGTATAAACGGGATTTTTAAAAAGAAAAAGAAATCCTAGGAAGGAAGATTTTGGCATTAAAGCAAGCCACATCACAAAAAATGTGAAATTATCCAATATATGGAAAGAACGGGACCATAAAACAACTATTATGTTAAGAGGGGGCAAGAAATAGCTTCTATGTCCATTCGGTGGGGGGAATAAATTTTTTTCATCTTACAACAAACAAACAAACCAGAAACTAGTTATGAGAAAGGTGATAGGGCAATGACCCGAAGTGCCTGCAAGTTCTTGGCAAGACAGGCACCGTATGAGGTTCTGATCAGACTGCCAGGTGGGGCAGCTGCCACGCAGTGAGGAGCTCGCAGGCCGGTGTGGGCACCGCCAAGGAAACAAGTCTGCGCTTGGCTGAAACGGAAGCTTGCTTGCTAAAGGTTCTCATAAAACAGTTGTTTAATACCTACCCACTGTTTCAACGGAAAGGTCACGGATAAAGTAAAAATGCTTTTAAAGATTGATTAATGAAAACTCAGCAGGCAGCATGAAAGATCGACTGCCAGCTCTACCACCACAACCTCTCAGGGCAGGACAATTTCACCAAGGCTCAAGTTATCCTTAAAATGTGGACAAAAATAACACCCACCTTGAGAGGTTGTTATGAAAAGTCAAAGTGCTGTAGCACGGTTAGCACAGAGCCCAGTGTACAATCAATGCTCAACAAACAAAGAGGAAGTGTCCTGTGTTCCTAAATATTTGATATAGTCTTACAGTTAGATTCAAGGGCCAGCGAGATAGCTCAGCGGTCTAAAGCACCTGCTTAGGCAATCACAGGGATGGCAGTTTAATCCCCAGCACCACATGCTGCGCCAGCCCCCACCCCCAGGGCAGGCTGAGCTGGCCATAACATAAATTAAATTTATATTAAATCTGTTTTGAACCATATTTTGACTAGGTTCACAACACAATTTAAAATTATCCGTGACAGCTTTCATTACCCCAGCTATTATAAAAACAATGTTAATAAGGGCTCATAAAAAAATCCGTTGACTATTATTTTTTTAAATATAGGTATCAATTCTTAAACCACATGACTAGCGCAGCCAACTTTTTGTGGCATTTTTTTTTCTTTTTTGTAGTACTGGAGATCAAACTCAGGGCCTTGCGCTTGCCAGGCAAGCACTCACTCTACTGAGCTATCTCCTTAGCCCTTGTGGTGGTGTTTTGATGCTAGGGATTGAACCCATGCAAACTTCAAAGTGTACATAAACTTCATGTTACATTAATGTGTGACATCAAGACATACCTATTAGGGGGCTGGGGAGATAGCTCCGTGGCACAAGTGCCTGCCTGGCAAGTGCAAGGTCGTGAGTTTGAATCCCGGTCCCGCAAAAAAAAAAAAAAAAAAAAAAAAAACCATACCTAATAGTGTGATGCTAGTCTATTGCTTTAAATAGCCAGTAGCCACTGAGTCTAGTGGAGTATCTTTTGTTCACTACTATGAAAAAAAGCACATCCCTAAGAAGTCATTAGCATTGCAGGATATATAAACAGGAGCAGTGCAGTGGCAAAACAACACAGCAGAACTTGCTAAATCAAGCTGAGCTCCCACCCTACTGTAGGTCCCTTGTCTAGTTCAGGGAGAGAAGGTCGACAGTCCTGTGCAGAACTTGATTTTTAACCTCGCAGGGCAAGAGCTCTCCCTCTTTCTTATCCCAGAGCCAGGTTCTCACCTGGCTGCCCACCAGAGAACATGGGCTGCAACCTCAGCTTACAGTCAAGAGCTATCCCCAGTACCGCTAAAAACAAAACAAAATATAGTCAAGAGCTATGGTTTTATTATCTTCGTGAGCGTGCAACACATCTCAGCTATGACCCTTAACTGCTATACTTCTGGTTGTATGGGCAGGAAATAAGGTTTATTAATTCCATGCCACACACAAGTGTAGACTGACTTCGGTATCACAGAAGTGCTTAGAGCTGTACTGCTCTAGCATTGCATGGATGGTACAAACAACTGAAATACTTTATTACAGTGAATGTTTACCTGGCAATCTCACATTTGTTAACATCGAGTCCCCTCTTGGGCATGTAACCCATCCCTCTCTGAGGCTCCTTGCTGCTGAATGTGTTGAGGTAGTGGACATACGGGGATTCATCCGTGATCTCAAAATAGCGGATACTACTGTCACCCTACAAGAAATCAGAGACAAGTGAGTACTTAATGTTAACTGAATCAGCTGGTTTCGGTGGGTATCTCCTTCCTCTATGATCCTAGCATGCATGGGCAGCTGACTTCAGTAGCTTACCTTTTCTTCCTCATAAACAGCCTTGCCTAAGTAGATAACAGCTCCTTTTCCTCAAAGATTAAGCTCTGACTACTTATCAGTCACCCAGCAGGCCTTCAAATGGTCTCTCATGCCTCCTCTTGAGGACTCTAATTTTACTCTAAGGAGGACTGCTGGAGTGTAACTGCTGATTTAAGGATTTGCTCACTGGCCCAGGTCAGTATCCCTGACAGACCTGAGGGCATTAACATCAGCCAACCAAATGATAAGAAAAGACGAGATTTTTCTATTAAGAGACCTCAATTTTTGTATCCTTTTAACTTCAGAAAGGAGTTCCAACTGGCATGTATAAAATTCTGTAATTGCCTAGTTTAAAGTGGTCAATTTTTTGAGATCTGAAGCTTAAGATACATATTATTCCAAGTATAAATAAATAACTATTACATAGTTACACCAACCTGAACAATGAAGACAATCCCATCTGGGATAGAGACACGCATGTGCGCGTGCGAATGATGCACACGCATGCCCATGTCCACATACACACACACACACACACACACACACACACACACACACACACACATCCACTGAGCTAGGCAGGATTAGGCCCCAACAAGGCTCTTTGTTCTCATGGTTTCCATTTGTTTTAACCATTCAAGAATTTGAAGCAATGAAAAAGGGGCTAGACGCCTATAGCCATTTTCTGTGCACCCAAAATGATTTTCCCATTTTGGTTACTACTCCCTGGGTAAACTACATTTTGTTTCTTATGTAGTCTATGGCAGCAATGGTAAGGCTTAGGTACTTAACAGCTGCCATAAAGTAACTTTTAAGGAAATGGACAACTCTCAGATTATAATTAGTTGACCTTAAAAATGCAAAATAGCTCTGCAGCATACTCTGTCAACTGTGAAAAGGAAAACAGCCCCAACACTGGGGCTCTGTAATAAGCTTAGGGACCACATTAAGAGCTCTTTTTTGTGTGTGGGGGGAGGAATTGGAAGTGAACTCATGACCTCGTGCTTGCCAGGCAGGCACTGTGCCACTGAGCACATAACAACAGTAGAGCAATAACGGTAATACCGATCATTTATTCAGTTGAGGTCATAAGGAAAGACAAAGTGTCTTGAGTTCAGAATAACATTTTCCTGTAACAGTAGTCATCCCCAAAACTTCAGTCAGGCCATCCATCTTTAAGCCCTAACCTTAGCCCCAGGAACCAGAATCCTTTGGAAAGTTTCTGAGGCCTCAAAAGGTCCGATCCACCCGAGTTTCTCTTTACAAGCCATGGCACAAGGTCCAGTAGATGTGGCAAACCTGTTACCCATCCCTAATACCAACGCAGAAGGGTCTAAAAAGCACCAGCGGTGCAGCACTACTATGTGAAAACGAGATGCCATCATGTCCTAAAAGAAACCCTCCCTTGGCACCTGTCCCAACACCTAGCCCAACCCCTGTCTCCGTCACAAGTGCTGAGTACATGTGTTATCATCACACAAGAGCTGGTCCAGTCTCAAGCGAAAAACATACCAATATCAGCCATCCCTATTTATCTAGTTTGTCGCACAAATAAATTAGACAAATTAAAAATTTAAATAATACATTGTCCAGCTTATAAATCTCTACAAGACAGATATTTCCCTTACACAATTTATTATTATTATTATTATTATTATTATTATTATTATTATTATTACTAGTCTTTTTGAGACAGGGTCTCACCATGTAGTTCAGGCTGGCCTTGAGCTCACTTTTGTAGCCCAAGTTGGTCTCGAACTTGCACCGATCTTCCTGGCTCAGCCTCCCGAGTGCTGGGATTACAGGCGTGCGCCACCACACCCGGCTCCCTTACAGAATTTAATTTAAAATAAAATACCAAAATTGCCGCTTACCTTTCCACATAAGTAAATGATACTGGTGTCAGGATCATAGAAAGGTAGCAACACCCCATTGCTTGTGTCCATTTCATGAAGAGCAATTGGTTCTTCCATATTTTTCTGAGAAAAAAAAAATACGTACACATCTTAAAAGGCAAACTTTGTAAGTTTATTATACATTCTGTAAGTAAATGAGCCAGTTTCCCAGAATAATCTAAAATTTGAATAATATACATATAATCTTCATATATACAAAACAACAGAGGTCAAACTGACTGAAAATTATGCTGGTTTGATCACATAATGAATGTGCACATTTGTGTGATTCCATGACAAAAATGAGAGCATACTTTTGCTTTTCAATTTGCTTTTACAAGTACCTTTTGTCACTTTACATAAATACACATATACTTTGAAAATTTAAGGACATAAAGCACAGGAAAGTCGGCCCATCTGTAATCCCAGCATTTGGGAAGCTGAGGCAGAAGGATCACCATGAGATCAAGGCCAGCCTGGGCTATATAGCAAGACACTGCCTCAAAAAAAGGAAAGTCATCCACGCGCCATAACCCCCATAACCCCACGGTGGGTGGCAGAGTCTCCTGTTTCCTTACACGCTTGGTGCCGTGTGCAGTGCACTCTCACTGCACTTCAGGACACACTCAAGCTGGAACCGTGCCATCCACGCTGCTGAGGCTTTCTCCTCCCATATACTAACTAGAGACATTTCCCCAAGTAAGACTATTCTGGATTCTTCGAATGGTTTTTATGAGGCAGGGTCTTGCTTTGTAGTTCACGTTGGCCTTGAACGCATGGTGACCCTCCTGCCTCAGCCTCCCAAGGGCTGGGATTACAGGCATGGACAACCCTGCCCAGTTAGGACTATTTTGATTTAGACATTTGATCAGTATTTATGAAATAAAAGTATTTATCTTATTTTCCAAATCTTAAAATGGTGTTCTTTTAAAAAATATACAGTCAATGTAGATCCCTTGGGAATATCAAGAATATATTTGCTTGTAAGGCCTCAGTAAGGCTGAGAGCTTCACCTACAATTTAAGACAGCAGGAGTTTGCAAGACTACACCAAGACTCCTATGATCCTATACTGATCCAGCACCCAGTTCAGAGCTGAGAAAAGACCAGCCAGCTATGGGAAACAAGCTGGAAGGCAGGCAGGGAAGGGTCATACCGGATTCCAGAGTGCCAGCTGCCGCTCGCTCATGCGGCTAAAGCCGGTGGTGAAGACGTTGCCATCTGCCAGGAAGATGGCCCTCATGGGCCGAGCTCCTTCGTGTGCTTTCTCCTTCTCCTGGGAGAGAGAGCAAAGGCACCTTGAACACATCCAAACTGCATGAAGGAAAAGTGGGTGGGGAAACCCAGCACTGACCCCAACTTCATTCTGAATCTGTGTTCTCCTATACAGGTAGAGAGCGTCAAGCACCCCTCTTCTTTCCCACATGAGGAAACAAATGCACATGAAGTGATCTAGTCAAGGTCCCCAGCTAAAAGCAAGCAAGAGCACCCGAACTGAACCTAAAACCTCATTCTTTCCAACATATCCTGCTGCTAACCAAAGGCCACACACTGCAAATATAACACACACAAGGAGTCTGCCAAGGTTTTTTTTTTTTCTCAAGAGGGTTATAAAGAGGGTTAAAAGTTTGGTATAGTCAACCTCTTCCTCAACCTCACTCATTTGATCAGAGTGCACTGATATCCACCACACAGGGCCACGTAAGCCGCCAGCGCTCAGTGAGCACCAGTCATGACGCTTACTCGACCTTCTAGAAATAAGGCTGCCAGTTGGTTGTGGTGGCGCACACCTGTAATCCCAGCACCTGGGAGGTTGAGGCAGGAGGATCATTGCAAGTTCAAGACCAGCCTGAGCTACAAAGTGAGCTTAAGGCCAGCCTGAACTATATAATAAGACCCTGTCTCAAAAAGACAGGGAAGGAAGGAAGGAAGGAGAAAGAAAAGAGGAAAGGAAAAGAAAAGAATAGGAAGAAAGCAAGCAAATAAGCAGCCAAGACCACATGCATCTCAGGAAGGCGTCAGGGCATAGCTGAAGTGAGGCATTCTTGGGTTCAACATGTGGCAGTTTCAATCCTTAGCCAGTATGGAAGAAACAAAGACATTGGGCCAGGGAAAGAACTGCTGCAGTTCTGTGAGGCACTTCAACAATCATTTGGGGAACAGTAGCAAATTTATTTGTTCATCACCAGTCAGTACTAAGCCCTACGACTAGGAATGTAGTCTGATTCAGTTAATTCAAACTTCTGATTTCTTTTTTCTTTTCCGGTACCAGGATCAAACTCAGAATCTAAACTTCTAAATTCTTAAGGATGCTAATGATTTGATAAAAACTATCTCTTTGTGTTGTCTGCCAAGAAGAAGGGAGAGTTGAGTCAAGGCTGGAAATATGTAACTCCAGAAAGAGATGTGGTGGGGATAGTCAGCAGCCTGTATAAGCCTTCCTGCGCATTTTGCACTGGTGCAAGGGTCCAATGGCCAGACCTGCTGCCTGCTTAAAACAGGGAGTTCACAGGCACCGAACAGCTACAGCCACTGGGCAAATACTCACAGCAACAATCTCTTGTTTCCTGGGATCAATTACTCTCACTTTCTTGTCTTTGGAAGCTGTGCAGATCAGACTGCCATTCCGGTTCCAGCTCACGTTGTAAATCATATCTGAATGCATGTCATCCAAGTTTATAAGGGCTTCACCTGTCCCCACATTCCAGATGATGATGGCATTATCACAGCCTGAAACAAGCAAACCCGTCCCCCCAGCAATTAGAAACACCTGTGTAACAAGTCCAAGAAAAGTATGACCACCATGACAGCATTTATGACTGCACAGAAAGGAAGGTGCTCTACTAACTGGGAGACTGAAATGACAAGGAAAAGATCTGTGTGTAAGAAAAGTACGAAAAGGAAAACACAGCTTGCTAAGTTTGGGTTCAAGAGAAAAACAAAAACAAAGAACTAGGCTGAAATAGAAACTTTTTGTCAGAGTTAACTGGGCCGGTGGACCTGAGCCATTTCAAGTTTCCTTTTTTAATAAATAAAAGGTCAGAATGAATGCAACAGCTTATTTCTTTTCCAAGAACTTTGGGTGGCAAATATTCAAATCAATGATGTTGTGAGATATGGCCTGGGTCTAGAAAAGCTGGCAAATTATAATGATGGGGGAATGCAAGGACTGACCGCAGATCTTATCTTTAAAAGAGGAGGAAAAATAGGCTAAGAGTATCTGGATCATGGTGAGAAGCCCAAACTAGTTAAGTAGGTGTGTAGATTAAGAATATGGTGCCTAGGGGCTGAGGAGATAGCTCAGGGGCACAAGTGCCTGTCTGGCAAGTGCAAGGTCCTGAGTTCAATCCCCAGCTGGGGGGTGGGCAGAATATGGTGTCTAAAGAGGCCATAACCCCTCAGCTGGTCAACTCCTCCCTCCCACCTTTCCTCTCTCCCGGCTCTGCCCTTTACAGGGAAGCATCAGCCAGGAGCCTGGGCTATACCTCCCAGGACCCTGGGAGGCTGAGATAGGAGAATATCAAATTCAAGACCAACCTGGGCAACTTGGGGAGACCCTATCTCAAAAAATAAAAAGGGCTGGGATATACTTCAGTGCCAAGGTTCTGGGTTCACGCCCTAGGGCTGGAGGCAAAACCAAAGGATCATGTGTTGCTTTCAGGCCATCAGTTCATGGGGAAGGCAAAATAAGGGAGAGATAATAGTGAATTATTGCCAATAAAGCAGTTTTGTAAGTGCTTTAGAAAAATCAGCCACTAATATATATGAGACTGTACGCAAGTTACCCAAGGGCAACTGCAGAACATAACAGTGCACAAAGCTGCAGCTAAACTCAGAGGTAGAGAACTGACCCTTCCTTGGCCTTGCTCCTCACAGGCAAAGAGGTAACTTCAGCTGCTGCAGGGAGATCGTATGGTCTTAGAATATGCAGAACACTGCAGTCCACCGTTCTCCACTGCTTGTGAAAGACAGCACAGGAGCCGTCCGCTGCTGCTATCCTATTTGTGACCCAGATGAGGAGGAGGGGCAGCAGGAAATTTTCCACAATGGAATTCCCATCTCTGAAATTTTTTCTTCTTACCAGACTAAGATATTCTGAGTAGATCAGAATTCCCAAATACACTTTTTCAACAGTCATAAAAAAAACAGTGTTCAGGTCCAACAAGATAGCTGGGCAGATTAAGCACCTGCTTAGGCAAGCACGAGGACAGGGGTTTGATTCCTGGCACCACAGGCCATGCTTGCCCCACCCCCAGGTGCCCTGAGATGGTCACCTGAGACCAGGTGTGGTGGTGCACACCTTTAATTTCAGTGCTGGAGAGGCTAAAAACAGGAGGATCACTACGAGTCCGAGCTGCATAGTGAGATGCTGTACCAAATACATTTTTAAAAAATATTAATAAAACCCCACAGTATTCTATATAGTTTTTAAAAGTAATCAAGTGATTTCAATAGGTACCTGGCATTAACTTTTTATTCAACTCACCATAAATCAAAACAGTTTCTAGTTAAAAATGGACTTGGCTCTCGCTTTTTTACTGGTGAGGAATAAGAAATTCTACCACTGAGCCCAGTGTGGTACCTCAAACCTACTGTAATTCCAGCACTCAGAAAGGGGGATCACTGCAAGTTGAGGCCAGCCTGGGCTACATATTTAAGTTCAGGGTCAGTGTGAATTACCTAGCAAGACCATGCCTCCAAAAGCAAAAGTTAAACACAAAATCCTACCACTAGTATAGTAAACGTAGTATTAGAATACACCAGTATCAAGGCATTACTTACTTACGGTCCGCCCGAGTCACACAGCGGCAGTGAGCCTATGGCGCGCATGCTGCAGCAAGCACACAGAGCCCTCTCTGTCAGCACACGAGCCAAGTCGCCCAGCAGCCGAGCACTGGATAACAACTATTTTTTCCTAAAACCTCAGTATTCAGGTTTAATTGCAGTATTGGTACTGTGCAATAATTTAAGTGGGTTTTGGGTTATAGCTCAGGCACTTGGTCTTAAAAAGGTTCACTACCACTGTCGTAATGTACACTCAGGGTGAGTTTTAACCAATAAATGTAATCATGTTGCTACTGCCATAATCAAGACGTAGAAAGTTTTTAGCACTCCCAAACCCCTCTATTGCTTCTATGAAAGAAGTAAAACCTCAAGTTTTAGACACAGGTAAAATTTCTGTAAGATAAACTTGGAAAGTAAGCAAGTAAGAAACTAGTAAGCACACTAAGACAGACATAAGCATTTCTTACAGTATTAATAGTGAATATCAGATACAATATGAATGTCCACAAATAGGACTGATTAAACAGAGGTATATTCAGACAATGGGCTACACTTTATACATACATAATGAAGTCACTGCTATATTGTTTTTTACTTTTTTTGTGCAGGGTCTCAACTACGCAGCTCAGACTCATAGTGATCCTCTTGTTTCCTGCTTCCTAAGTGCTGGGATTACAGGTGTGCACCATTGCCGGCTCAGGGCACTCAAGAGCAGGGCAGGTGCAGCAGGTGGGGCCAGGAATCGAACCTTGGTACCAGCACAGTCATCGCTATGTTGTTGAAAGTGCCTATCACCATGATTTCCCAATACTCTTTTCAGAACTATAACAGCGTTGCTCAGGATATAGCTCAATGGTAGAGCACTTGTGTGGAAGCTCCCCCTGGCTTTGACTCCCAGCATCACAAAAATGAACAAAACTGCAGAGCACACATATGAAATGCATTTGTTGTTCCCTTCCATATGAAGAGC
Source organism: Capromys pilorides (assembly GCA_004027915.1). Classification (NCBI taxonomy): domain Eukaryota; kingdom Metazoa; phylum Chordata; class Mammalia; order Rodentia; family Capromyidae; genus Capromys; species Capromys pilorides. The sequence continues at coordinate 20,570 of PVKN010009318.1, forward strand.
CAAGAGAAGCAAAATCCAGGGGCAAGGGGGGCCTCTGGAGCTACTACCTGCACTAAGAAGTACATTGCGTGCCGTCGGATGCCAGGCCACAATGCCAACTCTCTTTGAATGGCCTTCTAAGATCACCACAGGTTCAGTCAGGGAAAGCGTGAGTCCATTTTCTGGAATCTGCCAAACCTAGGAAAAAGAAGGAAGATGATCCATATGAAACCTATTACCTTTCACTGTCATATTTGCTACAACCATCCAGTTTGAAGACTTGCAATGCCTAAAAAGAGCATATAGTGATATTTAGTGAAAAGTACTTCGCATTTCATTATGAAATAGCTATACAGTAAAACCTAGCATGAGGGCTAGGGAGAAAGCTCAGAAGTCCAAGCACTGGACTGTCAAGCACAAGGACTCAATTTCAATCCCTGGTACTGCCTGTCATGTCAGCCCTGGAACTCTGGGCATGCCATGCCAGCCCCAAAACCAAGCATGGTGGCACACGCCTATAATCCCAGAGCTGGGGTGGCTGAAATAGGTAAATCACTACAAGTCTGAACTGTGCAGCAAGACTCTGCACCAAATAAATAAAATGTAGCAGAATATCAAAGATCAGAGTATCAATGAGGCACTAGGCATGGAAATGTACATTTGTAATCCTAGCACTCTGGGAGATTAGGCAAGAAGATCCAGGCAATTTAGTAAACTCTATCTCAAAATAAAAAATAAAGGGCTGGGAATGCAGCTCAGTGCAAAGGTCCTGGGTTCAATACCCAGTAAAGATGACTGGCATTAGTGAAGATGTGAATAAAAACCACAAGATACACTTCACATACCCTAACATGTACAGAAACAAAAAGACAGATAACAGTTGGCATAGATGTAAAGAAATCAGGGCGTTCATACATGGCTGGTAGGTTACTATCCCAGTCACTCTGGCATATAGTCTGGTAGTTCCTCAAATGACGCATCACATAGTTACCAAAAGACCCAACAATTCTAAGGTATACACATAAGAGGAATGAAAATGAATGTCACGCAAAAATTTGCATAAAGGCCAGGACTGGTGGTACATGCCTGTAATCCTGGCACTCTGAAGACTGAAGCAGGAGGATCGCCATGAGTTTGAAGCTAGCCTCAGCTACACAGTGACTTCAAGGTCAGCCTGAACTACATAACCAGATCCTATCTCAAAAAATTGTGAGGTGGAGGAAAAAGAAAAGCACCAAGAATGTTCTCACAGCAGTGTAATTCATAGTAGCCAAGAGGTTAAAAGTTCAAGTGTCCGTCTATGGATAAGTGGCTAAACAAAATGACATGCTTGTACAGTGCAGTATTACTGGCCCACAAGGAATGACACATTTGTACATGCTACAATGTAAGTGAACCTTGAAAATGGGCTAAGTGGAAGTCAGACGCAGAAGACTACATAATATACAGGATTCTATGCATATAGAATGTCTGGAATTCGGAAAAACAAGAGGGACAAGGGCAGCCGTGGTGGCTCCTTGTTGGACAGCAGATAGGTAAAGGATGTAAAGTTTTATTAATTTAGTCATTAATTTTGGGCTTTTTTCAGGCAGGGTTTCACTGTGTAGCTCAGGCTGACCTTGAAGCAGGCAATCCTCCTGCTTCAGTCTCCCAAGTACTAGGATTATAAGCACAGGACACCACACTCAGCTTAGGGCTTCTTTTAGAAATGACAGAAATATTCAAAAATTATGGTGATGGTTGAACTTATCTGTGAATATTCTAAAAATCTGTGAATTGTAAATTTTCAATGGGTAGATTCTGTGTGAATTACATCTCAGTAATGCTAGTTTTAAAAAAACTAGTGGCTCAACTATTGCTGAGTAGTAAGGACAAGTGGAAGAGTTACCATATGCAGGGCTGGGAAGGGAAAGGAGAGAAAGTATCCAAGCAGTAAGAAAAAGAGGTGTGTGCTCAATATGGCAAACCATAGTTTTAAGGTTGAGAAGCAGACACTCTTTGAAAAGAGGACTGAGTTACAAATGAGTTGAACAGCAGCAACCCTTCCCACCAGGTACTAAATAATAATTAGGTTTGTGAAAAGGCTGAGGCTTAACACGATTAGTCTCTTATACATGAGGATTAAAATAAACAAATTTACCATCACCAAAGGATTTTAAGAAACTACTTCACAAAAAAAATTTAAACTTGGGCCAGGTGTGGTGGCACACGCCTACAATCCCAGCACTTGGAGGCTGAGGCAAGAGGACTGGTGTGAGTTCAAGACCAGCCTGTGCTACAAAAGAGAGTTCAATATCAGTCTGAACTACATAGTGAGACCCTGTCTCAAAAAGACATACATACATACATACATATATACATACATAAACAAACTTGGGCAAGGGCTCAGTGGACTAAAGTGCTTGCTTAGGCAAGTTTAGGAAAGCTCAGGGACAGCAGTTCAAGCCCAGTACCACATGCTTGGCACCAGCCCTGCCCCAAGAATGGGCTGAGCGCGCGAGTGTGCGCGCGCACGCGCACACACACACACACACCAAAAAAAAAAAAGAAGAAGAAAAAGAGAAAGAGTTGAGTGAGTCCACCTGGGGCCCTCAGGATACTTATTCAAAGCTAATACCCAGGCCCAGTGTGTGTGAGGGACTGCCAGGGGCCCTCCAGATCCTCACTCCAGCCAGCACATAGGCTCAGCACATGAGTGGGACCGCCTGTGGGTCCGCCAGATCCTAATTCCAGCGAGCACCCAGGCCAGCCAGGCGTGTGTGTGTGTGTGTGTGTGTGTGTGTGTGTGTGTGTGTCCCAGTGTGGAACCCTGCAGAAGAACTGCCTGCAAAGAGGCTAGAGGCAAGACCCCGCCCATTTGATCCAAGAGCAGAACATCTTGCCAGAGAGGCATAATGGGTTCACTTCCAAGGCCTACAGCAGGAAGAAGGAGAGCACAGCAGCCAGACCCGAGCCACACCCACCTGGACAAGTCTGAACTTGGTAGATCCAGACCTGGTGCTAGGTACTAATTCTATCAGAGCTCTACACCAAAGGTCAGAAGACAGTGCTATACAAAATGACAGAGAGAAGGGGCAAAATGCACTCTCAGGCCCCAAGCCCACCCAGACAAATGCAGGAGACAATAGCATAGAAGAAACTGGAAATCACACACCTGAAAGCTCTGAACTAATAGCATCTGAAGTAAAGAAACAACTGCAGAAAGTCATACAGGAAATCAGATAAAAAATAATCCTTCCTTCCTTCCTTCCTTCCTTCCTTTCTTTCTTTGCGGAACCAGGGATTGAACTCAGGTCCTTGCATTTGCCAGGCAAGTGCTTATTTTACTGAGCTATCTCCCTAGCCCCAGCTATCTCCCAAGCCCCTAGAAATAATTTCTGAAA
>PVKN010009319.1:0-23931 GCA_004027915.1 Capromys pilorides
GACCATCTCAGGTACTGGCCTCACACTGCATGCCTCGCTTTCTGCTTGGTGAGGAGGGGGGCTTGCTGACCCCACCCAGAGTGAGAAATGCCTGCTAGCACAGACAGGGCACATGTGTCCCCAGGCCTGAGGACAGGCCACAAGGAAGCACCTCCTCCTAAGGATCCAGACCTACACACTAACCACTGCACACATATTCCTTGGTCTCCAATTAAAAGGATATAATTCTGGTAATGAGTTGACAGCTCTGCTACAAAGTTGTCCTGTAATACTTGTGCTCCAAACCTTAAATAAAGGATGACGATGCTGAAAAAAAGATGGGCGGAGATAACATTGTAAAATAGAGGAAGAAGTGACACTTGCTTTGTACAACTTACATATTTACTCCATTGATATTTACAGTCATGGAAACCACACATACACTCATGCACATGCACATAAACCTCACAACCCCCGCCTCTGCTCTTTTGGTCTCAGGTCTAGGAGGGCCTGAACTTTGCCAGTTTTGGGACAAGATGGGCTGGCCAGAGGCAGAGCACTGCGCATTTGCGAAGCAGGGACCTGAACAGTGTCCTTCCCAGCTCCCTCTCCCTTAGTTCCTGTCTTCAACTCCTGCAACAGGTCAACTCCCTTAAGGGAGATGCTTCTCGTGAACCATGTCTTCCTTGTTGGTGCAGCGACCCACACAGTTACAAAACAGCAAGCTTTGGTCCAGGCCTCTGAAGATCCCTGTAAAAGGGATGCCCAAGGCCGCCACTGGCCCTTCCCAGAAGAACTGTACACCCTCCCACCAGAATTCCAGCCTCCTACCTCCAATCTACCTCCCTCCACCTCCAAGCTCTCCAGTGGTTTCCCACCAGAAACCAATCCTGACTCCTCCAGTGGCCTACAGAGCCCACTCTGACCTCCTGGGATCGACCTTTACCTTCTCCCCCAGTTCGGGCCTCCTTTGATACTGCTGAGCTTCTACTTGCTGTTGCCACCTTAGGCTGCCCCTTATCTTCTCAGGTCCTCTTCCTCCTCCTGAGAACCTCTCTAACCTTTGCTGTCACCACATCTGCCTGGGTCTTATGCTACTTATCTCCTTGGCTGTCACCTGTCCTCCTTTGTGGACTATAAATGCCACACCAGGGAGGCGCCTGTCTGCTTACACAGGCACTTGGTCAATGCTCATGGGACAAAGACATGAACCGCCTTAACATGCATCTGAAGACCACAAGGGCAGATCCACTCCTAGGGAGTCATATGGAGGCCATGAAATGGGAATGTGTGGACCAGGAGACTGAGAGTGACAGTGTGACACACGTTGATTTGTGTGGAAAAGTATATGTCTGCATTAGAGTGTGTGGTATATGTAGATGTTAAGTGGGTGTGTGTGGGAATGTGTATGAGGATGGGTGAAGGTGAAAGAAAGTGTGTGTGCTAGCACGTGTGTGAGGACATTTGTCAGTATGTGAAGGCGAGTGCATGTAGGTGAGGGTATGAGAGAGTGTTACTGTTTGTTGCCAAGAATGGCATGTGCTCCCATGTGGGCCTTTTAAGTGACTGGAGTAGGGGGTGTGATAGCTGACGTGCTGTTGGGATATAGAATCTGGTTAAGACGTAGGTCACTGGGAGCAAGACTGGAAGGGGGCATCTCCCTTCCTGGCCCCATGCTTCATCTGCTCTGACTCCCTGCTGCCATGAAGCTTCTGCTCTGCCTTTTGCCTCTGCTATGCTGTTTCTTCTTTGTTGTCCATGGCCTGAAAGCTGAGCTGAAATAAATCTCTGCTCCTTAACATTAAGAGCACTATGTCTCAGCCACATGCAAGTGATTAGGATGGAATTTTCATACCAGAGATGTGGGGTTGTTGGTGTAGTATTACACAACCACATGGTTCAGAAACCTCTGGAACTGGCTCAGAGAAATATGGAAATGTCTGGAGATGTCAACTAGAGAAGCCCTAGAATGCTGTGAGCTGAGCTTGAGGAGAGATTCCAGTCAGATCTCAGCTAGAATGTTAATAGAAACGGAGAGAGACCAGGCTTAGGAGGTTAGAGTTGGGAACACAGATCCCACTGGCAGATGGACTCCAGATCATGTGTCATACCCTCTGACAGGAAATTCGTGTACATTTTCCTCACGTCTGATACTTTGAAGGAGACTGAGACTGATGGTGACAGACTAATCTGGTGGGAGAAATTTCAAGGCAGCTCAATATTCAGACTGTGACATGGCTACTTTTGGGGGATTTTAGCCAACACTCCATTGAGAATCAAGAGCTACTGACACAGCTGAGTAATTTCAATGCTGTAAAGTAGGGCCTATAAAGTTGGAGAAGAGCAGCACATGGATGCTGAAATGATTAATACTAAAAAGAAGGTCAAGTTACTTTACATCAGAACAAAGAAAAATGGCTTAAGGACACGTGAAGAAATCGGCCAAACCCTACCCTTCTCAGGCTCGAGCATACAGCTACAAAGCTTTCACTTGAAAACACAGAGCACTATGTTCCAGGACAGCAGCCAAAGCAATTAGTTCCTCAGAATTTGGTTCATAGCGCTCAGCATCCAGGCACTTGGGATTGCTGCAGTCAACATTCAAGGGGGTCCAGCTATTATTTAAGCTGCATCATCTATGTAGTGCTGGCTTTACAGACATGCAGAATGCAAGAGTTACAGAGTCAAGGATGCTTCTGCTCAGATTTCAGAAGACAGCCTAGAAGGTCAGACTGTGTGCCTGAGAGGGCAGTGTGTGAACTGTGACAATGAGGCCACAAGTGCAGTAGAGACCCTAGGAAGTTGGAGAAGCTAGAAATGCAGAACATCTGAGGAAAGCCACAAGGACTGAGCAAGAAGCCAGTAAGAGAAAAGTCGTGAGAGGTGCAGCCACCAAGAATACTACAGGGGCAGGCTGTCCACAGCATCTGAAGTTTGTACCTCACCACAGCTTGCCCAGAGGAACTGGACCTGAAGCTACAGGATTTAATGTTTGACCTGCTGGGTTTTAGTTTTACACTGGTCCCACTGCGTTTTATCCCCCAGTTCTTCCATTTGAAATATGAATGTTTACCCAACCCATTTCATTTTAACTTCTAAAAAATTTTTACATGGGCTCCCAGCTGAAGTTTGTTTTTGTTTCTGAGACTTTGTACTTGGGCTTTTCAGGAATGCTGAAAACTGTGAAGACTTTGGCAACTCTTACACATGGACTAATTATGCTTTGCATAGAGATACACAGAAATCTTCTGTGGGTCAGGGGCAGAATGTTATCATTTATATATTGACGCTTCCCAAAAGCCGCACGTGCTTCTAGGTGGGGCTTTTGGAAGTGACTGGATTTCAGATCACTAGAACTGGCTTGCCGTTACAAGGTGGGTCTGGTTGGGAGAGGCAGGTCCCTGTAGGTGTAACCTGGGAGGGTAGATCTCCCTCCCCGTCCCCTCTCTGCTTCCAGCCTTCTTCCTCCAGAACCTTCCACCATTGCTCTCCTGCCTTGGACCCAGCCAACTATGGATGAAATCCTCTAAAAACAGTGAGAAAGGATTTGGACAAAATTTAAAACTTACATACATCTTCATGTGGCTTTAGTTGCTGAATGAAACTGAAGTGCACTTAGGAGGCAGAACTGGGTCCCTGTGTCCAGGGGTAGAGGGCCAACTTGAATACGAGTCCTTACCCTCAGAGAACCTGGGAGCTCCAGGGCCCCATGGAGAATGGAGCAAGGGCCAGGCTCCCAGAGGCCCTGGGTGGCTCCCATCAGGGAAAGCCCCACATCCAATAACTGCCATTCAAGCCACCAAGAGTAATGCAGATAACTTGGTTGCTATTCTTCTGGATTTTCAGTTCAGGTGACAGAGGCAAACTCAACAGCCAAATAACTATTAGGGATTTATTCAAAGGAACAACTCCTTTTTCTGGGGGCACCACAGGCAAAGCACTGCTGTAGCCCCTCCCTGGGCCCAACCGCTTGCTGCTCCCCAACACCTGCAACACTAACTCATGCTTCGATCCCTGTCCTCCGTCACCAGACCATTAGCAGGATCCCAAGGCCCAGAGCCACACCCACACTGAACTTCATATATGGGACCAAAACCACTTCAGTGTAAATGCACAAACAGAAGAGATACTCATGACAATGGAATGAAAGTTCAAAGTTATTTTATAATATAAAGTCTTACCTAATAACAAGCACTACAAAGGTCAATGCTGTCAAAAATTTTAACCTGAGATCTAAAAAAGAAACATGCTCAGCAAATTCCGCTTGTATCAAGGACCCGCACCCCACCCCAACCCCCTCACCGCCCCCACAGTCCTCTGCCTTGAGCTTCAGCCTGCTGGACTGCCAAAAGGCAGCAGCTCAGGACCTAAGGGGTTTCAGGAGAGCTCATGCACCCCTGTTTTGGAACGACTGGGGGCATGGACCCTGAGATCTGGGGGCTCCCTCTACCAGGGACCATGGTGTAGCCTTGACAGGACCTGGGCTGCTTGCACAGCTCCAAATCACCCACAGCCACCGGCTTCTACCCCAAAGGCCTCTCACTAAATGGCAAGTCATCCACTGGGACCTACTGCTGCTCCCAGGGGCCCAGTGTCCCTCAGAGGCAGCCTCATTGGCGACTCTGCTGCTGCCAGGGGGTCCCCGCAGTGATGCTCACCCACGTAAGGCATGTTGCGGAGCTCGGAGCACGCACGCACTATCAAGAACAAGAGGTACAGGATGTACACGGCTGCCACCACCATGAAGAAAATCTTCATTCCCTGGGGGGAAAAATGGCACTTCAGTCAGAAGAGACCTGAGTGCCCCTGCACACAGCTCCTCCCAGCATCACACAGCCGCATGCAACCAGAAGGACTTGTAGCCCCAAGGTCATTCCTGGTCACAGAATGGGGCAGGGGTCCTCCATAAATATAGGCAACTCCCACGAAAGGGCATCCCTAGCCCTTGCACATCAGAGGAAAAGCCAGCGCCAACCCCCTTGGCCACATGCCTGCTGCCTGGGGCTTGCCTGGGCCTGGGACCAGGAGCATCTGCCTAGTGGTGGCAGCCAGTGAATGTCCCTCCCTGCTAATGAGGACAGAGGCTCATACCCCCAGGACGAAGGCTGAAGCTGGGGTCTGAGGAGGGTGCGTCAGCAGCCTTGCCAGTCTCGGCACTGCCAGTGATGAGCACAGGCCCCACCCAGAGCCGGGCGTGGGGTGGGTAATAACTCCTCTCTGCTGAGGCCCTGTTTTCCCTTGGGTCCTGTGCTCCTCTCAGCAGAGGCTTCCATCCATTTCCTGTCCTGCATGCAGAATTCCCCTTTACAGTCACAAAACAGAGAGCAGGGGTACAGGTCAGGGACCCAGATTCTACTTCTGCCCTCAAGGGACCTGTATGCCTATGGTCTAGGCTTGATTTTCTCCACTATCAAATAAAGGGGTGCGCTTAGACAACTGCTGCAAGCACCCCAGCAACTTCTGACCTCTACTGAGTCCTTCAGGAACAGATGCAGGCCCACACATCCGCCCTCCAGATAGCCTGGCTGGGAACGGAAGGGCTGATCCACAACCCTGGGGACAGGCTTCACCTGTGGCTTTCCAGACGCTATCACTGGGCCATGTGCTCTACAGACCTTGTTAGGAGGCAGGTGTGTGCTCCATTACTGGCCCATTTCACAGATGAAAAAACAAAAGACCAGGAAGGAGGGAGCGCCCACTCTTGGGCCTTCTGGGGATCCTGCTCACCTGGTCCCAGTGCTGGAGCTACCACCACTCCAGCACAGTCACATACACCCTGCTGCTCCTGGCTCCGGGCCTTCTCTTCCCCGAGCTCCCTAACATGAACATAACAGGGATGGTGCCAGACGAAAGCCTTGGAGACAGCAGATCAGCATGAACTGCTGTTATTTGACCTAAAGCTGGGGACTTCGTTCACCAAGACCCTGTCCTGGGTGCCGCTGAATCTTCACCGTGGGACCTGCACCTCTTTCCTCTCCTTCATGACCTCCCCTGACTACAAAACCTCACCTGCAGCCCGGCCCTTGACTGTGGGGCCTCCCCCTTGCTGCCTCCCGCTGGGCCCTGCCCCAGTGAGCGTGTTCTGGCCTCCTCTCCCCATCTCACTCCTCACCTTCATCTCCACAGTGTGGCCACTGCTCTTTGCACCTCTCAGCCTCCCCTAAATATCTGGGACAGCTGTGGCCTGCACTAGCTTAGAGGGCCAGCACTCCCACTGGACTGAGGCTGAGACTCAGCAGTCAGACCTCTCCTGGCACGCACACCAATGTCTGTCCACACGCAGTGGATTCCTCTGGACACCTCACCACTCCCTGCACTTCCCACAAAGCAGCAGGATCTCACCACCTCCTGCAAAGCTACCCTCAGAAGGGCTGCACAGACTCTGCCTGCAGTTTTACACTGTAGCAAAATTACTCATGTCTACAGGTCATGGCCTGTGGGGCCACCATCTAGTGTGACCTCCCCAGGCCACATCTCCACCCCAGCACTCTGCCCAGGGCTTGACTCCAGCTGTGCCCAGGATACGGCATAGCCAGGATACATGAAATAAACTGGTGGGACCCTTGCTATAGGGCACTGTCCTATGCATGGCCCCATGGTGACCTCATACTCACTTGTCACACTGCCTAGGCCAGTGATGGCGAACCTATGTCACATGTGCTGCAGCAGGCTGTATTACTGAAAGCTTTCAAAGGTTTGCCATCACTGGAGATGCACCACTTACCCTGAAAGCCTTTATGCAGTAGCGTGCATGGGAATGATTTCTTAGTCACCCTAAAACTTGCCACACCTTCTGTACTCCGGCGCTTCAACTAGAAACCAGACTGGGCATCAAAATAGTTGCTAAAGCCTATTTTTTATGTTATTTAAACACATCTCCCAAATTTTCCACCCTTGATTTATTTAGGGTCCTTCCCAAACAGCTCATTAGGAAGATCGGGTCGATAGTACATTTTAAGTTACAAAATGGGTTATTTCCTAAGATGGCATCCAAAACAAGGTTCTCAGGCTTCCTTAACACATTTTACCTGAAAATTTCCAGTGTCCACTCGATATTGATACATTGGGTCATGCAATTCATTAACTCTAAAGAATGATATTAAAAATTACAAATTAGTAATGAGCTTCACTTTTTATTTTATACTTCTCTTATTTGGCTTTTTAAAAACTTAATGTAAACTATTTGAGACAACAGCAAAGAATTTTTTTAAACAGACAATCATAAATTTGTGAAAAATTCTAAATTTCATATTTCACATTGAAAAAGCACCCAATACTACTAATTAGGCACATTCCCCTTCACAGTGAGGTTGCGCTTCGCATTAAAAAGGCCTCCTTGCTCTTGCGAGTGTGAGAGCTCTCCACGTTGGCACACTAGTGCCGGGAGGTTAGACACAAAGAAAGCAAAGGAAGTAAAGACTGACTTGTATGAAATTAATTTCAAAAAGAAAACAAGCAGCTGAGCCGCCAGGGAAGCTAGAGCACGAAGTGGAGCAGGTGGGTGAAGTCTGACGGTCACACGGTAGCCGTTTCCTGATTGGAAACTACAACGCTGCCTGGGTACCAGGCTGTGACCCGGGCATCTGCTGTGGCACCGCTTACCGAAGGACAATGATACTAAAGGGATAAAGCCAGGGCTTAGAAGGTTTGGAGACATAAGCAAGAGGCTGGCAGGACCCAGAGTGTCTGCTGGACAGTGGATAGCTTAGCCCAGCATCATGCCAACACCACAGTCTCTAAAGGAGAGATCCACACTGACAGTCTTTCTGGGTAAAACCACAAGGCCCCATCAGATCAGGTTTTCCCGGCTCTGTCACTGCTTTTCAGGATGGACCCGTCGCACCAAACAATCACTCACGTTTGCCATATTCCTAGAGTGACAGAAGCCAGCCACAATAGTCCAACGATGAAGAATTTAGGCAAATAGAAAGTTAAACATTTTCTTTCTCCCTAAAGAAAAGCAAGACACACAGAATATAAAGTTAGTGTTTCTGGCACAACAATGCTAACCACCCCAACAGAGCACTTCTACACAGTGTGCAGCCTGCTGTCTGCCGGTGCGGGAGCAAGGGACTATGCATGGCACCACTTATCCTGCAGGGTCTCCGGGAGCATCTGGGAAGGCAGGGCTGGCTGACAGCTTACCTGGACCCTTATCCCGTGGTACACACACAGCCAGAAGAGCAGTAGGGCACACAGGAACAGAGACTGGAAGAGATCATCCAGCATCCCTGGGAACCAGCTGTTCACCAGGAAGGAGAGGGGGAAGAACGGGTCTGGAAGGCAAGAGACAGAAACACTGATGAGACCTAGACTGGTGGGAACAATCATAGCCCAGGCTCTTTGAGGCCAGGCTGGTGTCTCTCCAGTCACAGCCACGGGAAAGCCAAGGAATCAAAGGCTATTTTTGTTCTCTGAATTTTTTTTCTGTGCTATTGGAGATTAAGCCCTTTGCACTGAGCTATCTGCTCAGCCCTTTTTTTACTGTTAATTTTGAGGCAGGGTCTTGCTAATTTACTAAGCTACTATAGTGCCCAGGCAGGGCTCAAGCCTGCAATCCTCTTAGCTCAGCCTCCCAGAGTGCTGGGATTAAAGACATATGTCAGTATGCCCAGCTGCTATTTTGTTTTCAAAATGCCTAAAAACTACTGAACAGATTGCTGCAGTGATCACCACAGAGAGCCGTCTGCCCCTGCCTTGGCTCCTCCCACAGGCCTGGAATCCTGAGGAAGCAAAAGCTTTCTAGAGCAACTGCGTGGGTACCATCAGCCAAGTTCCAAGCCTGCTGCGTCTGTAGCTGTGTTAAAGACCTGAGCATCTGCCGTGGCCTGTGCAAAACAGCACCTGGGAAGCAGCAGTGTGCCAAACACACTGCCAGGGGCTCCCACGGGCTGCTCCCTCTGGGGACTCTGGGACCAGGCCACCTCCAGGATGCCTGCCAGCTTGCTGTACGAAAGGGGAAAGGGTCTGGGTAACAACAGTACCTACCGTTGTACAGCAGCAGCAGCGGCAGAAGGACAGACATCCACTTCTGCTCGATGCCCCAGTCTCTCATGGAGAACTTGCGCAGGGAATGTGCAAACAGGCACTGGAGAGCAAACAGATGCTGGAGACTGCTCACACCCCACCTCCCCATCAGGTACGGCCCCCATCCCACAGTGGTCTGCAGGCCAGGCCAGATCTGCTGGGGTAAGGGCTGGCTGAGTGGACTGCTGCGGTCAAGGGGCATCGGTGACCCTGAGACAAGAGAGGGAGTGGCTGCACGGGAACCACAGGTGAAAGAGGTCACAGACATTCTCACAGGGGCAAGGAGGAAGAGGAACAGAGTGGCTGTAAATTCCCTGCAAAAGGGAAGAACACCCCTGGTTTCGCTTCTCCCTGGATAGGCTGCTTCTTGGACTCTCTCTCAGATGACACCCACAGATCCCCAGGCACAGGAGCATCTGTGGGCCCCACCAAGAAGCCACATTCTGATGGGGCAGTTTTACAGATGGCTTCCTGGGGAAGGTATGAGGGCCCTGGAAAGTGTACTTAAGCCACGTTAACATGGTATTTAATCTGTGATGATCAGGCTGTGGGGGTGGTGGTGATGTGTTTATTTTTCTAATGTGATCCAAGCTGATACTTCTCTAGGCAATCTGGATTTCCTGGGTCGTTTCCCCAGAGCAGGTTATCTGCTAAGGCTCAGGCCTAGTTCACCCTTTCACAAAGATACTAAGGCTTCGAATGCCAGTCTTTGCACCCCAGCAGAATCTCAGGCACCAGGCAGCCCTAGAGAAACACTGAAGATTTCACACCGGCCAGAAAAGATGCCAGCATCCACTTCACTTGTGAGGTTCTCTGGGTGACACGAGCACTGCAGGCCCCAGCTCCCAACCAAGCAGAGGGACTGAGCCCCGCCTCTAGCCACCCTCCTCCTGTGCCCACCACATGCCTGTGTCCTGCTCTACCAAGAAGTCTGTAAAGTACCACATGGTCCTTAGGGAACAGGGGGAGGGCCACCACTTTAAGGAGTGGACACATTTCCTAAATGTCACCCCTGTGCGCCAGTACTGGGGGAACAGCTGATAGGACAGAACGCTACCCCTCAGGTGGAGGTTGGTTACTAAATACAGCACACGTGTCTCTGACTCACAAATCCTCATCTTCACACACTGGCCCTGAGGGGTGCCCTTACGCTCCTAGGGATAAAGCATTCCCCCGAAGTTAGTGTTCCTGGACACAAGCGAACCCAAAGCGTGCCACTTCAAACCACTTCTCTGTAGCCTTACTGCCGAAAAACTCAAGACACTAAAGCTTCTTGCACAATTTTCAAACATAAAAGGCCAACAATGGCTGTATCTGCACCTGCAGAAGTCATTCGATGAGGCAGAATCTCCACACAGGTTCAGTGGCATTTGTCACTGCACTCTGAGAGACATTCACATAGAAGGGACAGGAGTCCTAATTAAATGATCTACATCACGCTCTTTGCACGCAGCATCTCGGCTGCCATGCCACACTGAATGGCCAGTACCAGGCCAGCCTGCTGTCACAGACCGTATGGCTGGACCACTTCCTGAGTAGCTTGCTCTCTGGGGACCACGACAGAGCAGCCTTGCTCTGTTGGGACTTGGCCACCCTCTCCCCAGCAAATGGTACTCACGGTGACAATGAAGGTGAGCACCACGAAGACAAAGCGGAACCAAATTTCCAACTGGGAAAACCCAGGATCATATGTCTTCCACTGAAATGCAAAGTAGGAAAAATAATGCAAGATTTTTTTAAAAAGCAGCTAAGAGGAAATATACTAGATCTCTAGTACCAGTTTCCTCCAAATATGAAGCTTTAGGTAATTTTATTTTATTTATCTATTTATTTATTTTTGAGACAGGGTTTCACTGTGTAGTTCAGGCTGGCTCAAACATGCAGTAATTGTCCTGCCTCAGTCTCCTAAGTGCTAAGATTAAAGGCACCTAGCCAGAAATTTTAAATTTAAAATGCTTTTTCTTTATGCTTTCCTATATGTTGCAAAAATTTAATACTTACAGTTTTCCAGTACTGAGGACTGAACCCAGATTCTCTGCACTGAACTACATCTACATAGATTTTTGTAAGATGTAAACCTGTGCATCGCATTTCCTATGAAGGGTTAAGTAAAGCACGTAAATATGAATCTAAAACCAGGAAAGCAAACTGCAGTGACATCCATCAGTGCTGCTGACGAGCAGATCCTTGCTCCCTGCACGAGCCAAGGATGCAGCTGCCACCTGCATAAGGCAGGGCTGAAAGCAGGAGGCCTGGCAGGCCTGGTCACAAGCCAGACTCAGCCACACCCAGAACACGGCACTGCACAGGACCAATGAGCCATCATTTTCACACACTTAGTTGAAGGCGTCTCAGCAATTTTAATAATCCACCTCACAGAAGGTAAGAGCCACACAGAGTTACAAGAAACATTAACACACACACACACACACACACACACACACAATCTACATGTGAACAGTTTAAGACACAGGACTTGAGAAGGCAGTCAAGAGAGGCAACGTCTGGCTGAAGGCAACAAGGTGTCCCCTAGATGTCCTCAGTCATCCAGAAGCCCAAGGAGAGCCGTGTGCTCTGCCTGGGTTGTGAGCAAACAGCTGGGAACCCTCCACAGACTGAGTGCTAGAAAGACAAGCCCCACAACTTGGCCACAGGCACCCCCACCTCATCTCTGCCCAGAGCGCAGGTGTGAGCAGACACTGGGGCAGGGACAAGCCTCTCACAGGGCCAGTGGTGCCATCTGTTCCCATGAGAGCAAATTCGCATTCCCAGGGCATCAAGGAATGCACACTGCTGCCGCCATGGTGGCAAACTCAGACTGAAACTTAGTACTGCTTAGGTCCCACCCAGCAAAGTCAAAATTGAGGCCTGAAAAGATCCAAGCATTTCTACAAGACAGATAACATCCCCAAGCAAAGCTGAGGAACACTTGTGAGAAAACGAGACCTAGCAATGACCAACATCTGCTCTGAAACTCCAGACAGGGGTGGGGGTGGGGGGGCAAGCTCAGTGGTAGGATACCTGCCTCACATTCTCAAGGCTCAGAGTTCAATCCCCAGCACTGCATTTAAAAAAAACAAAAAGTAAATACGGATTATAACAAGAAAAAACTTGAATCTACCCAAACCAATCCAGAAATCAAAGTGACAGAGCTAGCAGATATGGACACTGAGATAGTAGGTGAAAGGCTCAACATACTCAGCAGAGATGTGGAAGACAGCAGATTAGAGATTAATGAATGTTGAGGACATAGGAACAAGCAAAAGACAGAGCACCGCAAGCCACACAGGGCAGCAGAGTTGTGTCTGGAGTCCCTGGATCTGCGATGGTGGGAGGAAGACAGAAAAATATTTGAAGTAATGACTGAAGTTTCCTCAAAGGTGAGAAAACTATACACTCACAAATCCAAGCTCACTGAAGCTTAAGACACACGAAGAAAAGGACTTCAAGGAACACTGCAATCAAACTGTGTAAGTAAAGTAGAAGAATCTTAAAAGAAGGTGGAAAGGGAAGAAAAGGGTATATTATTTCAGAGGATGAAATCAAGATAAAGATTAGGATGATGGCAGATTTATTGGTGGACAAAACCCAAGCCAGAAGCCAGTGAGCAACATTTTCAAAGACAGACAGGGGTGTAAGAAACTGGAGCACTTGTGCACACTGCCCGCGGGATGTGGGACAACACGATGTCCACCCAAGTCTGGGGCTCAACCATCCAACCAGCCACTCCACTGCTAAGATTCATCCAAAAGAAAAAAAAGACACGCACATGGATGTTCATGATGCTTTTCTTTAAAAAACTCCCAAACTGGAAACAAGCCAAATGTCCACCAGTAGGAACAAAAAAAAGAAAAAGAAAAAAGAACTATAGTTATACCCAACATCGCCAGTCAACCTCAAAAGAATGATGGTGAAAGAGTATGTACTGTATATCTTGTACTACTGTGCATACCCCATAAACTATATCCTACTTATAAAAATTCCAAAATATGTGAATGAATCTATAATGAAGCCAAATTAGTGTTTGCCTGGGGATGAGACACGACAAGAGGAAGTGGGGAAAGATCTTTAGGGGGGATGGGTGGCAACAGGGGCCCATAATCAGTACCCTGGTCATGAGGATGGTTCCCTAGGCCTCATGTACATCAACATGGGTCAAATTTCATGTTTTAGATATGTGCACTTCACTGCATGTCAAATACTCCTCCCAGTAAAAGTATCAAGCAAAAACCAACAGCTAACAACTGTGCTGACGGCAGAGTGCAGCCCACAGCCAGCAAGCAAGCGTGGATTCTGAGTGTCAGCTCCTCCATTGCCCAGCTGCATACTAACGCGGCCAGGAACCTCGGGTCTCCCCTCCGTAAGATGAGGTGCCACTACCTACTTTGCAGAATTAGCATGACATTTACATAATGCACATAAAATATTAACTCAGTGCCTAGCAAACAGCAGAGGTACAGTAAGCAAGGACTGCTAGCTGGTGTGAAGACACAAACACTTAACACCAGTACTCTCAGAGGCTGAGGCCAGAGACATGCAAGTGCAAGCTCAGCTTAAGCAACTTAGTGAGATCCCTCCCAAAATAAAGATTTATAAAAGGGCTGGAGATGTAGCTTAGTGAGAAGGGTTCAATTCCCGGACAGACAGACAGATAGACACACACACACACACACACACACACACAATTTCTACTATAAATCCAAAACATATTATAAATATTGTTATAGTGGTAAAATTTGATGACAACATCTTGTCATTTATAGAATAACCACAGTCATGGTTCTTAGTGTGGAGGAGGGTCACATGAACACGATACCCAAAAGAAAGAATGAGAGTACACATCCTACTTGAAAAGCCATGATGTAAGGCATGCTCTAGAGGAGAAGACAGAACCAGTACCACCAGAATAAACACGAAAGACGGTCAAAGTAAGAGTGATGAAATACTGTTTTTCACCCTCAAGAGACTGTAGTTCTTAAGAAAGAAACGTAAAAAAAGACAGAAAAGAACATAGATTCCCTTGAAGAATGGGAATTTTGTCTTAAGATTCCATCAGAGCAACAGGATGTATTTTAAAAACTAATGCTAGAAGATAATGACTTATTCATGTAGCTAAAGCTAAAATACACATTTCGGTTCTGAAGTATGGTTAACTGGAGGAGATGGGCACCCAAGCACTTGTCTGATGTTCCTGTGCCCCTGGCTGGAACCTCCTCCACCCATGTTCCTCTCGGGCAGCCCATGTGCTCCTCAGAGCACAGAGGAGCAGCTCGGCCTGCAGCTCATTGGTGCCAGGGCTGAGGAGACTGTTTCCTTCATCACCCAGAGACAGACCCTGCCCTTCTGCTGCAGACTGCAGACCCCAGCCCACCAGCCCACCAGCCAGACTGCATTTAGCAGGGCAGAAGAAGAAAGGCCAGAGGACTGTGGGTAAGGCCAGCCAGCACCCGAGCAGCATGGGAGAAGCCAACGCCAGCCTGGGGACCCCTCCAGGTATGCCATAAGGAGCAGATTTTATGAAACAAAGGTGGTTTCAGTTTTTATTTTGAATCTTTCAAATATACACTTGAAATTAAAATGTAAAACAAATGAAAGTAAATAAAGAGTAAAATCCCCAGAAAAGATTCACAAAGCCATCTCTGTTTCTCAGAGGCTGGGCCTGCCCTGTGAGACTGTGAAGTTACTTCATTGTCCTAGGTCACCTCCCACCAAGACCCTCCTAGGCCTGTGGCCTCGGTCACTCATCCAACACATTCAGGATCTCCTCCAACTTCTCGCAGGCAAAAATGCAATCAAATCCTATGCAGAAGTGAATTTTGAGAAAAATGTAACTAGGAACACTGTCTTCAGGAGCTAATTCCTCAACAGAGAATAAATGTCTTCTACACTCTCAGAACCCTCTGAAATGCACCAACAGCATCAGGAACACAGAGGGTGGGGAGCACGTGTTGGAGAGCCACTCTTCAGAACCAATGACATAAAGAGCAGTGAGCAAAATTCCTGGAATGGGGACCCAATTCACATCCCACACTTCCCAGACCTTCAAAACAATGCAAAAGATGCTCTAGAGAACTATTTGGGGACAGAAGAAGAATAATGTTCAAGACATCCATTATGAAACACAGCCACCTGCCAGCCCTCTCAGTTCACACGGGAACCAGTGTGACCACCAGAGAGGACCGAAGGGCCAGGAGCAGGGGCTGTTGTTTTAGCTTCATTCCACAAAGGTCATAGCCACAAACAGCTGGCTATAGTGTCACTCAAAGGGCACTCTGAGAAGCCTTCAGAGGAAAACACGCCCAGATAAACTGTAAAGGCCCCACTGGATGCACAGAGAATGCCTCGTAGAAGCTCAGGAGACCTACAGGAAGGTGAGTAAAAATGGCCTTTGAGAAGGCAGGTCCAGAGCCCTGGGTGTGAGCAGGCACAGCCACTAAAACCTGCTACCTCTCAGGCACAGCAGGTGAGTGTTACCCCAGCCAGCAGCGCCCTCACCAGCTATCTTGAGGAAAAACCATGATTCCAGTTACCTTCTGCCAACATGGTCCAAAAATACTGTCTGGAAAATTCTAGAAATAAACCATTTGTAAGTTCTAAATAATGTACTGCTCCAAGTGTCAAGCATAATGAAACCGTTATGTTGTCCTACTCTTTCTCCCAGGGGGATGAACAATTCCTCTACCAGGGTATGCAGTTTGTTGTACATAGATACAGACACAGCAACAGGAACATATGATACAGACACAGAGAGATGGAAAATGCCCATGAGCTGGCGAATGGAGAAGCAAAATGTGGTCCATTTACACAATGGAATTTTATTCAGAGGGAAAAATGGAACCAAGTGCTGATGCTCTAAACCATGTGAACAGGCCTGGGGCACCGCATGCTAAGGGAAAGCAGCCGCTCACACAAGGCCACCCCCCTGACTCCACTCCCAGGAGCTGTCCAGACTGGGCCACAGCCAGCACAGCAGGAGTGGTGACTGCAGCGACGGTGAGGAGGTGGCCTCCTCACTTACCTCAAGGCTCAGACACAACACCCAACACCCATAACTTAGGAGGGAGGTTTATTTTGATGCAGTTTTGGTCCACAGTTGGTTGGCTCCAGGGCAGGAGGGCATGGCACACAGGAAGCAGAGCGACAGCCTTCCCGCTCCTTTCTTGGTTACTTTCTACTTCTGTCTGCCACACCACGAGCAGCACTAGGTGATGTACATGAGATTTTGGGGACCAGGAACAGAATGTCATGGTTTAATAGATAGATGCCCCCCAAAACCCTCATACACTCATAGGCGGGGCTTTGGGGAACTCACAGCTAACGTGCTATTTGGAGGCTGGAGTCTGCTCCAAAGAGGGGGGTGGCTGGGGGCTCAGCGGAAGGTCAGGGCTCCCTCCCATGCGCCTCCCCTCCCTCTGCTTCCTGCCTGTCATGCTACAGTCAGCTCTCCTCCTCCTAAGCTTGTCATGCTGCCCTGCCTTAGAGCCAAACTTCCATAGACTGAAACCTGAGCCTAAATAACCTCTCCCCCTTTAAGTTGTGGGTATCAGATACCATGTCTCAGGGACAAGAAAGTGACCACAACAAGCAGTGGGCACAACTAACAGGTTTCTTCTAGGAGTGACGAAAACATGCTGGAATTACACAGTGGTATCACCTACACAACCATGAATATACCCAACATGACGGAGCCACACACTTTTTTTGGTTTCCTTTCCTTTTTTTTTTTTGTAGTGAAGGAAAGGTTTTTTTAGCTCACAGTGACTGGAGGTTTCAGTCCATATTCAGCTGGCTCCAAGGCAGAGTGGGATATGGCAGAGGACAACATTCCATGGTGGCGGGCAGAGAGCAAGAACAGGAGTGAAGGAAGAGGTAGCAGCAGCTCAAGCAGCTAACTTCTCTTCCTTCCTTACATTGAAATGCAATTCACCTTCCCCAGGGGAGGTGCAACACCCACACCCACAGTAATCAATTACAAATTCCAGAAGCTGCCCCAGGACTGCATGAGGCTTTAGGGGGACACCTATACACACCAAAGTTCTAATAGTTTCAGCATTGCCAAAAACTCCAAGCCCCAAGTCTCTGTGAGCCCTTACACAAATGAAAATTTAAACACATTTAACATTCAAAGGCAGAAAAGAAACATTACCATTCCAAAAGATACACACAGCAGGACACCAAGCATTGGGATCAACTCAAGTCCAAAATCCAGAAGGGCCAACATTAAATCCTATAGGTCCTTGTGGAACATCCCTCACTATCTGTGGCAAACTGTAAGCTCTATGTGGCTCCACCCCTAGGCACTCGTGGTGGTAGCTCCCACGGCTTCTCTCTCAGGCTGGCTTTCTCCTTCTTTGCACAACCCACGTTCCTGGCTTTTCCAAACTTCTGGGGTTTCCACTGAATAGGCTTCTCACTCACAGCTTCACACACTGCCCTCCCCGGGGCACACTGCCTGGCCTCCCAGGCCTTCTGCAATCTAAGTGGAAACTTTCTTAACCTCAGAACTCCTGCATTCTCAATGTGCCTAAAATCACTGCCATGTGGATGATGCCAAGGTCTGCTGCCAGCTGGAGCGGTAGCCAGGTTTTCCTTTCTCTTGGCTGTAGGGGTCGGATGCCTGGGTGGCTGAGCACTCTGACCCTGATTCTGAGGAATAAATTCTCCATGCAGGCACCATTCTGGAACCTCCCTTTTCCTTTTTTAAAAATGTATTTGGTACAGGGTCTATAGGATCTCACTACATAGATCAGACTTGTAATGATCCTCCTGTTTTCTGCTATGCGAGTGCTGGGATTACAAGTGTTAGCCACCACATTCAGTCTCAGTCACTGTCTCAGTGTGTCCCAGGGTGGAGCCAACATGGCTTGTGGTGTTTGGGATTGAACCCCGGCACCTCCTCCTAAGCAGGTGCTTTAGTCTGCTGAGCTATCTGGCTGGTCTTGGTTTGCTTTTCTGTTTGTTGAGACAGGGTCTTGCTATGAGGTTCAGGCTGGCCTTAAACTCACAGAAATACTCCTGCCTCAGCCTCTCAAGTGCTAGGTTTACACACATGTGCCATGCCTGGCTACCACATACTTTAGAAGAGTAAATTTTATGGTATATGAATTATATCTCAATAAAACTTTTTAAAGAAATCTAGGAGCCAGGAGATATCTCTGACTTTGATCCCTGGTACCAAAAAACAACTATCCAGCTATGCACTATAGCTTACCCCTGGACCCCAAATGTATGTTTTCAAGCTAGCTTCTTAAGATGTTAATTTAGTCAAACAACTTGCAGTGACTAGTTTCTAATCTAATATCATCTCTGTTGAACTTGTAGCAGGTAGCCCTTGATTAGAAAATCAACTGGATATGTAGGAGAGAATTTCAGAAGTCCAAGACACTAATAAAACCTATTTAACACTATAACATTAGCCATTGATACTCGAAAAGTGCTATAAATTCCCCCTCCCACCCATTTATCCCTTACCAGTTTCATTAAATACAACTGAACAAAGTAGCTGTTTTACAGGTAAAGTAAACTGAGGCTCAACAAAGACAATCTGGTAAACAACAGGGCCAGGATTTGAACACAGCCCATCTGTGCAACCTGAAACCCTCATCCCTGTTCACTCTTGAGGGTCACATGGACTCTGAGGGAGCTGAAGGACAAAGAGGTAGACTTCAGCAAGATGCAGGAAAGGACAATGTATCGGCACAGTGCCCTCCTCTCCCAAGGCTCTGAAGACCCCTCCCGAGGAAGAGCAGGCCTCCTTCACGGGATGGCTGGTCGACACGTGGGCCCTCCCTCCCTTCACACTGGGGACTATGGTATTCTAATTCTCACTACAACTAAGGTTTTTCCAACTTCTACACTGCCCCCCTAAGCTATTCTTAGTTCTACACACCTAAGAAATCAGGGTTTTCCTGTCCTAAATAACCTCACTAGGTGGCGTGCAGAGCCATGCGGAAGCCTGTGCGACGCGCAGTGTACTCACTGTGAAGTTCATCTCCTTGATGCGGAGCTGCAGGTGCTCGAATCCCACAGTTACCATGTACTGGGTGTAGTTCAAGTAGCCAAGGTGAGCCACAATGATTTCTGCACATTTCTGCAAACACAAAGAACATCGAAGGCTTTAAAGCAGTAAGGAGAACCTTCCCACCAATTGACCCTCAAGTAACACATTTCAACACTCTTCTTCAGAGAATTTGCCAAAACCTCAGAAAAATCAGACACTAGCCATGAATAGATCCTAGAAGGAAAGTGCCAAATGGGTGGTTTCCAAAATGTAGGGTACGATGTGTAATAATTAGAATCGCCGTATTATGGATGACTGAAAGTAACATCGCCTGCATAAAGCTGTTGGCTAGGCATCAACACAGCCCTAAGGTTTCTACAAACACAGTGACACACACGGGGGCTGCAGGGGAAGCTGGCAGATCAGCCGCTGCAGCCTACCAGTCCTCCTGCG
The DNA here is from genome assembly GCA_004027915.1 of Capromys pilorides. Classification (NCBI taxonomy): domain Eukaryota; kingdom Metazoa; phylum Chordata; class Mammalia; order Rodentia; family Capromyidae; genus Capromys; species Capromys pilorides. The sequence goes on from PVKN010009319.1 coordinate 19,460, forward strand.
ATCGTGGTGCGTAGACAGAGCAGGTGCCACACTTTTCTTCCCCCTCTTTTGCTTGTCATTCCTTACAAAGAGCCTTTCTCTTGCCCCCACCCCAGGAGCCAAGGCTGTGGGAACAGCCACGAGAGGACGATGTCATTGTGTAAGCTGTATGGTCTGCCACAAGGTCCTCTTGGGAATCAGAAATTGCTCTCTGCCTCCTCCTTGGCTGTCCCCTACAGAAGTATGGGAGGAGAAGTCCTTGTTCCAGGATGCAGATACGCATGGGGTCTGCCCCAGCCCTGCCACACAGCCATGTGCCCTTGATCATGTGTGCGTCCTTCCTCTCCCTGTGCCATAAGGTAGCCCAACCACTGCTCAGAACGTCTGTGCCTTTCCAAGTGCCACTGTTGTTGCCCTGGCTCTGAACAGGGCAGCTGGCCCTGTCCTAGCTCTCCAAACCCAGAATGTCAGGGCAAGAAAACAGAGGCCCCACAGGTAAGGCTCACCCGAGAGGAGGGAAAGCCAAAAGAGAGCATGCAAGGCTCAGAGCACTGTGAAGGCCGAAAAGTCTCAAAGCATTTGGCCAAACTGGCAGCCCCAGACCCGCAGCACAGCCCAGCACACTCAGCAGGTGGGGAGGGGTGCCCTGCAGGACCCTCAGCCCCTTCCCATTTTCCACTTCTCTGCTATTTTTCATCTCATCTAAGCTGCAGGTTTCTTTCTATCCAAGTAGCTTTCCTCATTTGAATCAGCTTCCTTCCCTCTGGTCATGGGCATGTGTTTATGCATTCCCAGAAAAATGAAACTCACCTTTCCTTCCCAATAGTCCCAGACACAAGACCAGGGGCAGACAGGTGTCAACACCAGTGAACACATTTCTGCTGGACAGAGAAACACTTCCTGGATGACCACTGGGACAGTTCTCTTGAAAGAAGACCATTTGGCTCCTCTTGGGCTAAATCTGGCCCTAATTCTGGGTACTCATGTGTGCAGAGCTGGCAAAGATAATACTTTACAGCCCAAACTGGCTTCAAGCAATGCAAATGGGTCCAGCCCAGACCCTGAGGTGTAGCCTTTGAAGCGATGGCACAGGGCCATGATGCCTGCCTAAAGCTTCTGACTCACATGGTGAGTCAGGCCAGTGAGGCCTGTGTTGGCTGAGATTGAGGCTCAGGCCACGAGTGAAGCACAGACTAGAAACACAAAGCACTCCTCAAACGGAGCTAGGCGGATTCCTCCAAACTCGGAGGCCACCTGTTCCTGGAACCCCCTACTTTCTGCGCACCTCTCTGCATGTTGCCGAGGTGCTACTCTGCGTCCTACCGGGCCCAGTTCACGGCACTAACCTACTTCCCACCGTTCTCACAGTCACTCAACCCTGAGCCACTTCCCTTTTCACAAATTAATAAAACCTGGGTTTGGTCCTGGGTCATGGCTTTTGTCCCTGTCAGCCACTGTTCTGACTAGATTTAGGACCTCCGTGACTCCTCACAACTACCAATGAGTGTTTACCTCTTTATTCTCACTGTAGTTTGCACTGGAAGCGGCAGATTGGAATTTACTTGCTAGAATTGCAGTAAGCCTTCTCTGGGATTACAAATGTGGACTCCTCTGGAAAACAAGGCCAGAGCCGGATCTCTATAATTAACTACAAGGATAAGAACATGACTCAATTTTCAGAGGCTGTTTTAACAAGAGTTACTGACTGGGTTAAATATACTTTCACACTCAAAAAACCCATGTGACGCCACCCACAGATTTGTGGGTCTCAAATTCAAGCCATGGCTCTGGTGAGAGGAACTCAGCTGTTCCTCCTGCAAGGGGTAGACAAGCTTGCTACCCCAAGCCCGACAACGTTTTCTCTTCACATAAAAAAAAAAAAAAAAAAAAAAAAGTGCTCACTTTGGCAGCACATACACTTAAAAAAACAAAAATGTATTCAAGGAGAGTGACAAACACCTCTGTAATAACAAGACTTCATGTTTTCTTAACACAGGACAATGCTCCTTGAGGGCTGGAGATGAGTAGACAAAACACAGAAGAGAACTGTTCTCAAGGGGTGACACAGTGTCACAGGATGTTGATGCAGGATCACCAACTGGAGCAGGCGGAAACAACAGAAATGTCGTGATGGCCACTGTCTAGGTGCAACAATGCAGCCAGCACCCTCATGTGGCCTGGCTCTTCCTGAAGCCCTGGCTTTGGGGTGGGTGAGGGGCAGCAACCTTTATTCTGAAACAGTAAGCCAACGTGCTAGGAAACCCCTCACAGGGTGATGTGTCGCACCAGCCACAGCAATAGCAATGAACAGCTGTCTATCCTGTGCCAAATGCTGCTGAAGGCACGACTTGGTCCATTCCTGCCTGAGGAAGAGAAGGCCAGGCCAGCTGCTATGCTAGCCAGCTATTGTCCTCCCTAACCTCCATACTTGCCATGCCTCCTGTCCACACCAGCACACATGCAGGTGGGCTGCACAGACGCCTCCCACAGGTACAAACATTTTCTGCTCCGCATATGAGTCATCGTGATCCTCACCTCTCTCCAGACAGGTACAGTGGAGCTTGCCCCCCTCTTGGTCACAGATGAGGATAATACTCTTTAGACACTAACCCAAGCCACTCATGCAGGTCAGAGGCAGGAGGCAGAATAAGAGGCCAGTTACTTCTAGTCCTCTTTAGATACCACCTAAACTGTGATAGATGAAACTGTGACCATAGCCAGGAAAGCCACCAGTCACAGTCTGCTGGAGAGGGCTGTACTGTCAGCATGGCTCACTTTTCCAACAGCCCTGCACCCTCCAGCCAGGGTCCTGACCCGGCTCACAGAGAGGGAGCAGAAGAGGAGGCTGGCCCTGTGCCAGGATCCACATTTACTTGGCAGGACAAACAGGCTAGCATCTTTACTGTCAGAAGTGGAGCAAGATACACCATGAGCCCATGAGCCTCAGGATAGAAAAGCACAGTCTCAACCCCAGTCCCTCCGTTTATTAGCTGTGTCACTTGGAACAATGGCTTTGACCCTCAGAGCCTGTTTCTTCTTATATAGAATGGGCTCTAATGACAGTCACTCCCCTATGCACCTGCTGTGAAGATTACTGAGTAACCTATGGAAAGTACTCAGCATGATGCCTCGCACAGACTAGGTACACGTCCTGTCTCTGACGCCCTTGTCTGGTCCTCTAATCAAACGCACTGCCAAATTTGCTGTGCTTCCAGGAGCGTGTTGAGTCCTGATGGGACCTCCTTGCTGTCATAGCAAGTGAATTCTGAATCTTTATAGATTCTGAACTAAACACGGTACCAATGAGCTCAAAAGTAAGGGTTCGTCTCCCACTTTGGACCCTCGTGTTTTAGATGCCCAAAAGGGAGCTCACTCAGTAAGAGGCCTGGGCACTCTGCCTCCCCACAGGGATTAGGGATTCGACACCTGCTACCAACAATCCCAAGTTCCCATGATGGGAGAGCCATGAAACGGAGGCAGGTCTCCACCGGAAAGGCAGCCTTCCATGGACACACCAGGCAGCGAGTTGCATGCACAGCGAAACAAGGAGCGAGTGCACTCAGGGTGCATGGCAGGGTGCGTGTGCACCTATGTATGTGTTCAGGCATGTGTGCGTGTGCGTGCGTACACAGGTTCCACTAGTAAGAACCTTTAAGCACAACAGTGCACAGAACTAGGGGAGTCTTCTGTGCTGTCTGCTTTTCCTACTTAAGGACAGACTCCAGACGCTTCTGCATGGGCCCTGCCTTCAGTTCTGCAGAAACAGGTCTGTGCTGGCGTACAGAGCCACAGTGGCATCCAACACACTCACCCCCGCACACGTGAGGGTCCTTGTCCGATTGTGAATCTTGTTGTGAATGTACATCATGGTTCCATCTTGAGCCACACCATTGACTTTGACAGTCATGGGAAAGCTTGTCTGAATAGAAGTTTCTACAAAAGAAAGAAATTTAGCCTCAGAGACCACCTCGGACCCATCCCACGGCAAAAGCACCTACGAGGCACTGCTGTGGCACGGGGCTGGAACAGTGTCCCCGAGCACTCTGAGGCCCCATTACTCTCTGCTATTGAAAATCTCACATTCACTCAGCAAAGGAAAGCCCTCCCAGACTCCTACGTCCACCCCACCAGTGACCCGGCCTAAGCCAAACCTCCATTGCATAGTAGCCCTTTCACAAGGCTGAGTACGTCACAGCTAATGAAGTTAGGCACAGTTATAATTTCCCATAGAAAATCTTCCTAACTCTTATCAAAACATACTTTTTTCTAAATTATATTTTGTTTTTCTAATTATATTCTCAATGGCATCAAGAAAAATGAAATAACAGGAATTAACCTAACCAAGGAAGTGAAAGATCTCTAAAATGAAAATTATCACATTAAAAAAGTGATTCAGAAAATGGAGAGATATCCTATGCTCCTGAATAGGCAGAACCACAATAGTCAAAACAACTATTCTTCCAAAACTCATAGATTTAACACACATTCAAAAC